>JABXWE010015626.1:0-21968 GCA_014611495.1 Limonius californicus
CTTTGGTCATAAAACGACAAATGTCAGATGTCGAATATACATAACCACAAACTCTATCAGAAATTTTGAATTTCTACATAACAAGTATCTCAAAGTAGATAAAATAGTATATTATACTCGTTTTATAACGGGCATTGTAGCACTTGTTCCATTGGAGCACTCCTCGCTACGCTCGTCGTGCCCCAAACCCACGCGTGCTACAATAAGCCCGTTATGAAACTCGTATAATAATATACTATTTAAATATTTTGTTATTACTTAATTATCTTCATATTGGAATTTATTTTTAACAAATGTTGTAACATTGAACTGCAATTTCTGTACTAAAATATATCCAGATCTCTCTGTTTAAGTTTAACCTGAAAAAAACATAAAATATGCTTTAGATTATCGTTTCAAATTCCACACAGTATAATTTGTAGTGGTATAACTGGCAACTCTAAACATGGCAACCAGTCTCTTTTTGCATAATTCTAGACGCAATTAAAAAAGTCTGCTAATAAAACATTATAGATTTCTAAATAAGTGATATACATTGAGAAGTATCTAGTACTGACTGCACATGTATTTGGATTAGGAAGCCATTAGTGGAATAATTTTAATTTAATACAGTCTAGATAACTTTACATTCATGTGATAGTTGCTAATAGTTTCGTCAACGAGATTATAATATTGAGGTACCAAAACTTTTACCTTCTACTCTATATTTTCAAATCTTTTATTTTATTTTCTCCTATAAAACGCATCCTCATCCTCAAATTGGGCTGTTCCGATTTAACATTCTACTCATTTCACCTCGCTCTCGGTCTTCCTACCCTTCGTCTACCTTGTGCTCAATATTCCATAGCTTTTCGAGGAATTCTTGTTACTAGAATTATTCTTTCCACTTTTCTCTATAAGATATTATCACTTCTTGAACGCCTAATATTTGTAGTTCTTCTCTTGAGTCTTCACTTCTATGCATGTCTCATCGCGTGTATCCAGCTAGAAGTCTTAAAAATGTCAATTCTGCGGTTTCTACATGTCGGTGGTCTTCTTGTCGCATTGCCCAAGTCTCACTCCTTTCTAGAAGCGTGGGAAGAGCCGTTGTTATGTGATTTTTAAATTTGCCGCTGCATTTTGTTAGTTCCGTAATTTGATTTGCCGCTTCGTAGAAATTAGTATCGCTGGTTTAATTGAATTTCTTATTTTGGTTTACTATTTTCGGGCTTTTGTTTTGCCTTTCGAAGTTCGGAATGCGTCAATGGTTCCTTTGTGTGAAATCTGCAAGCTCCTGTTTTTTTCTGCGCTAGACCTTGAACGTTTTCTGGAACTCGTGTGGTAAACAGATTCCTTCTAGAATATTTCGTAAGATTTCGTCACGTTGTGCAATCTTTTGAGGGGGGTGCTGATTCCCATTGCATTTTGAGGGCAGTTCACTTCCGAGCCTTGTGGACTCCGGTCCTCGAAATCAACATCCATCGAGGCCCGTAAATGTTTTCGAGTGGAAGTCAGACCCTTGAAATTGACGGACGCGACTTGTTAGAGAGTTTCTTTTCCTTCGCGGCGCCCTGTTAAGTATCGTAATACCGTGTGCTGTGGAGCACAATCCAATCGACGTAAAAGTCGGATAAGGAAAAATTAACAGAGGGTACGCCTTGTTGTTGGACAATTTGAGTTAATTGCTCCTGTCGAATTCAGTTCGGATCTACGTGAAGTGAAAAGAAAAATAAATCGTACAAGTGTTGTGCCTGAAATTTGGTTCGTTCCGTTGTTCTCGAGAATTTCCCTTCTGTCTGCCCATCACCTGACATCGTTGAAAGCAGTGTGGCCCTCAAATAAAGCAACTCAGTGGGGGTTGCTCTTATCGATTATTCAGATATAAACGAAGTGACCGTGGTGCCTCGTTACCCTCTGGTATTTGAACCCTGCAAGTGCTGTACTAAAGCTGTTGCATTTTCATCGCCCGATAAGCCCTGTTTGGCATCGCCGAAGTCAACAGCTCCCAGGATCATCAACCATCCCTTTCTTCCCGTTTCTACATGGATTCGACACCTTGATCTTGTGCGAAGCCTTCTAATCCACGAAAGGTAAAAACTACCAAGTTTTGTGCTTGTGGAAAGTAACTTTCGGCTTGGCACGCGTATCTTGCAAAATTCAAACGTATACACCTTTTTTTGTAATATTGATAAAAATATTAACAGTGACCTGAAGCCACTGTTCGTTTTGTATTAATTATATACAGACGCTCATTTTATGCTATTATTTCTGTAAACTTGCGCAACTGGGCCACGCAGTTATTGAAACCATTTAAATGTAGCGTTGGCACCAGCGGCGTAGAGTTCCTAACGAACGTTCGAGATTTAACCTTTTGTTTGTATTAAATGGTCCTTTTTTGTCACCATTTTGTACTGTGTCTTAGTAATTTCATTATATGTGTGTTAAATTCCGCATGTCTTTTATTACTGTGTTCTGAATATTTATGTAAGGATTTTGCAAGCTTTAAGATACAGGTAAAGGCACAATAAAGGTGAGTCCGATTCCCGTAGCTGTTGGTCCTTGGCCTTTCACAAGAACCTTGTAACCAGTTGGATTTGAAAGGTGGCGCCCACTTATTTCGACGCATCCTGTACACAACTTGAAGCATCTTCCCTATAAGCAATTTTACGAACCCTCCCTACTCCTCTGAGCAAGCCGTAGGCCCTTGTTTGTTGCGAATCGTCGAAAAAGCTCGATTGGCACGTAACACCGTGCTTTTAGTTCTGTGTCCTTCTTTACCCTGCCTCTGAGCGATCTTCGAGTCGTTCCACAAGTGCTTTGAAACTTCGAGAGCTTCAGCTGTATGTCGTCTTCTCCTTCGTATATTGCTGTGCAGCTCAGATATTTAAAGTTCGAGACCCCTTGAACTGGTTTGCCGTCTAGGACTACCTTGATTTGATCATGATTTTAGTTTTTAGGGGGTTATTTTCAAGTGAAGTTCTTGTGCAATACAGTCCTATAACACTAAAACATCAAATTACTATTTTTGGTGTTGACTTCTGCACACTTTCTCTCCAATTTTTAAACAAAGGGCCTCAATCAAAACTCTTCCTCTTTTTTCTTCATTATGTACTTACTGAGATAAGCCAATGAAATTGGTATGGGCAACATTAGGTCAGGTCATTCAATTATTTAATAACAGTAATTTCGTACAACTACCGGTTTTATAGATAATGATCATGCCTTTTTTTTTAATACCGCACGCATTGTTTATGTATCAGGAATTAAGATAAAACCTTACGTATAGTAGTGTAGATCGATTATAACATTATACAGGGTGTCCTTTAAATGCCTTGAAAGCTTCAGGTAGAATTTTTCCTTTATGAATGCTTAATACAAATCTTAAAAAAAAGTAGGTATTTGGAACTTAGTTTTCTTGTACGAGAGTGTTAAAGTTCATATCTTTAAAACAGAATTTCATGGAAACAATAACGAGAACTTTAATATTGCACTATCTGCCGATAAGTGACTGACTGCCACTTGATTATGTAAAGATTAATATTGAGTTGACGCTCTAGTTGCTCTTCTGGAAGTACTGTTAAAAATGATAAATTTCGTAAATACTACATTTGACAACAGTGCAAGGCCATGGTATTGTGATGAAAAGTAGAAAATTAGTTTTTCAACATTTGTCAAAATCATCATTCATTGCTTCATGTAATGTCGGCCTACTAATTAAATTCTCCATAAATGCAAAGACATCGTCAACGTTGCCAAGTATAATATTCTTTAAGTGTCTCGTGTGAGGAAACTAAGCACTATAGGAAGTTCGTGTTAGTGTTTTAGAGGACTGTATTTCTTACAGAAGAGTGCTACCTGAAGCTTTTAAGGTATTTAAAGGACACCCTGTATAAAAAGTTATCCTAATTCCATATATTTAAAATAGATCTTCTTCTTCGAGAGCTTTATCTCTTACGAGACGAGAGTGTTGCGCGGATTGGATTTGTATTCAGCTATGGTACATAATACCTAATTTCAGTACACTCGAATTTTTTGTGTGTTAGAGTCGACTTTACGACAGATAACAGATAATAATACACAAACTTACTGACTATCTGTCAACAAATATTGGGCGGTTGCACTGACCGGGGGTCTTTCAGCCCCCTACGCTTGGATTGGGATTCGAACAGGATACGGATGATCATCTATGGGTTAGCTAATGTAGCTACAGCGACTCGTAATCATAGATTAATTACTACAATCATTAATATCTTCTGGTGCACCAATCCGCAACTGGACTATGTCCAGTTACACATTCTGATATTCACAAGATGGGGGGGGGGGTGCAAGTCCCCTCAGCCCCACATGCAAAGGGGGGAGTATAATTAGTTACAATCCCCGCGTAAAAGTCAGTCGATGCCAGCCCGGCATTGATGTTACATTCATAACAATAATAATCATTCGACGTAGGCACCCTTTCAAGGCCACCTCTGCCAACTCACCACCTCCCGAATACTTGCTAGATAAATAATGATTAATCATGCCACACACCGAATCTACTCATATAGCTAGCTATATTCACTGCGCTACGGTTTCCAACAACTACAATCTGGTATAATGTCAATAACAGAACCAAGTGCTTGTAAAACATAAGTAAATAATACGTAACTATTTGGGTAAAGACATATAACAAGAAGATCGATATGTCTCATAAGAGATAAAGCACTCGAAGAAGAACATGTATCAATTGGTGGGATGTAAATCATAAACTCGCGAACGGCGGCACTGCTTGTATTAGTTAATATTTCCATTGCAGCACATATTTAAGCAGCACATTTAAACATATAAGTGGTAACACTAAATTCGCACCTTGCCTCTGCTTAGAGGATAATCGCATCGCAATCAGTTAGTAGGTATTCATTAGTTATTACGTCAATAATATGCAAGTTTACGCTTAGCTACTAACAACACTGCATTTAGTAGACTGCCGTTGCTGAACCCGCTGCCCCTTGTTTTCCCCCTACATTCCAAAAAACACTGCCTGTCCGGCCTCTCGTGCAATCCTTTTTACTCCTTACCGGATGTTATTGAGAGCCGGCAGAAACTACGTATACTTTTGCAAATATTTATTTGTTGAACGTACATTTAACAATTTCTTGGTAACAAACTATTTCGAAGTACTTTCAACGTCAATTTTACAGGAGGACACTAAAAGATAAAAAACACTGTTTTCAAATAGATTGTAGTTCGAGATTATAAAATACTAGAAATAAACAAATCAGGCTGAGTGCTTTATGAAAAACCAGGGCTGTGTATTTATTATCACGTAGTGTAACAGCTTAAAATGTGTAATATCTGTAAGAGGACATCATTATTAAATGCTTTTAATAACTTTTGTAGTAGTGACAAAAACACTTAAATTAGAGGAAGCAATTTAAAAACCAGGATAGGACATTTAGTAAACTAAGGAAAAGAATATTTAAAACAAAAAATGCTCGGATTTTTGCTAGGAAGATCCAAAGCGTTTGCCCAACAACTAACTTTCTGGGCTAGAAATATAATTTCCAGAGCTGAAATAAACGTCCAGATAGTTACATTAAATGCAGAACTTTGCTGGTGGAATAAATACACAATACATGCCACTTTGACTTTTATATCGCAAAATTAAGTTTGGTTTCTTAAATTCTAACAAAAATTTTCTACAAACTCTGTTAGTGGTTCCTAAAAATGTTTATACTTAAATCATCTCCTTTCAACCCAAAATACAATTTTCATATTCACAGCAAAATGCCACCAAATCAGTCATCCTATACAAAATTTGTTTATACCTTTTGTTTACATTACGTTACGGGACTAAATTCGGACGTGATATTCAGGATAAATTGGATAATTGGGGCAAAATTAATAGAAGTTCGACGATGACTTTAACTACGCTCCCAGAACACCTGGTAGATCTCACGGCTTCGGAAAAATACGCTGGTGTTTGGCTGTTCTCTCATGCTCCACAATGGTACGTAAAAACGATAATTGTCTAACTTTGACATTTCAATGACAAATTGAACAAAGTTTGTTATTTCTAGTGCCAACATACATTTTAAAAATCGAGCCTGACGTTTCTTTATGTAACCTACGTTGAAGGTTAACATATTTTGTCGATCAATCGCTATCGCTACTGCCTGTAATAAAATGATAGATTCATATACAGTAGACTTGTCTTATAACGAACCTCAAGAGACCTCAACAATCGGTTCTTTATTTCCGATGTTCATTATAAGCAGTAATAACGAAAAATACGATTAAAAATATGTTCATTGACTGTTAGGTGCATAATTGAGTTTACATAACAAAAGAACAATTACCGAAGTAACAAAACATAAAAACACAATTCAGCCGACTTACATCGAAAAAGAATCGGTAATTCTTGTTTGTTATGTTCAAGTCTCTATATAGTTCTCAACATCAACAAAACTGCTCTATATTTGAAACGACACATTCTGACATAAAAAAATTCGAATGGTATGCAACTGCTTATACACTTCAGACAGAAATCACTGTCCGTATCTCACATTCACTTTCCTCGTCTTCATCACGAATAACACTAACAATCAATTTATCACACTAATCACTCATTGATTGTTGAATTTTGAAATTAAGCTGACAATATTTTATAACCTGTGTCGAGTGTCGATCCAGTCAATCTATGCGGCTCTCAGATAAAACAAACGCTCTAAAAAATTCTGCCGATTTCAGACAGTACCTACCTACATTCACTTTGACCTTTTTATGAACGTTTACAAATTCTCACAATTTTCGAAGAAACGGTTTCAGATTATGAAAAATACTTAAAATATCTGCATGTAGTTTGTTATAAAAGGTTAAAAGGGCCAATTGGTATGATAAATGATGTCTATTATAACCGAAAGATCGTTATAAGCCGGTTCGTTATTTCCGATAAACGTATTATTAACATATTATATTTCAACAAAGAGACCGTGTTTCGGGGTTTTAATTTAGGTTCGCTATAACCGATAGATAGCTATAAACGGGTTCGTTAAAAGCGGTTTCTACTGTAATTAAATCAATTATTTCAAAATGGATTTAAATGTCTCATTAAAGCATATTCTATTCATATGCGAACAATTGCTCGGTGTGATGAGATTATTCCACAGCTTCGGTGGTTAGCCGTAATACAGTATGACTAACATAATTTCGATAAATCTTGGAATCTATGGAACACAAAACGCGTGTCTTCTCTTAAGCCATACAGTTTAAAAAATTTACCACAATGATTTCATATTTATTACAGTATAGTTCAGCCGCTACAATTATTAATTATTCAAGAACATGAAATCGTTATTTTTAAATGTATACCTCCGCATGGATTATGATGCGTATATAATTATGTATGTAAGTTTCGTAATCTCTCGCACAGGAATGTTTTAATTAAATCCCCAGCTGAAAACAATTCCAAAAATGAAATTAATTAATGGTTGGCCGTAACTCTTGTTAACATATTCATAGCACTTGTTTCGCTATAATATTCTTTTAACAGTTACGGCTATGATGCCGAAAAGTTCTGTTCATTGTAGCGTAGACAACAGAATAAAAAAAATTCTTACAAATGAAGGTGTGAATTCGACTGAAATTGTTACAAGCGAGTACATTACGGCGAACAATGCCTTCTTAAAAGTTTGATGTTTAAGTGGGAGGAGGCTCATGTAAGACGAGCTGCAACGTCGGTTAATCGTAAAAATAAAGAACAAAACAGACGGGTAACAGTTAGTCAAATTGTCGGTAATGTTAAAGACATTATAAAACACAAGAAAGTATCGTAAGGTGAGTGCCAGGTGGATTTCACGTTTGTTGATAGAGGAGCACAAGTTAAATCGTTTGCAAATCGCCTCTTCTTTGCTACAGTGATATGAGAGAGAATCATTTGTGGACTCATCACAACACATCTCTAAACACAAAGAAAACAGAAACTGTATCAGCTGATATTATTATTATTATTAGGGAAGAGGGCTTTGACCTTTAATATGCTTTCCGTTACTTCCACCGTTAATGATTCTTTTGTAATTTATGCGCCCTTACTTAGTTTAGAGAAATTGTAGGCTGTTTGTAAATTTTAACATGACTCTGGACTTTGAGTCCCTTATTGTGATGGGTGTCATAGCGTCTTTGCCTTGGTACATTTGGTCTTCAGTTTTACCAATCTTGAACAGATGGTATTTTAGTAATGTGTGTGTTTTCCCAGTGTGAGACTTTATTTGTTCTTCCATTAACCTGATTTAATGTTTTGTGTGGCTTTTCCATATACCACAGCAAAGTTCAGGTCCAATATAAA
The DNA here is from genome assembly GCA_014611495.1 of Limonius californicus. Classification (NCBI taxonomy): domain Eukaryota; kingdom Metazoa; phylum Arthropoda; class Insecta; order Coleoptera; family Elateridae; genus Limonius; species Limonius californicus. The sequence goes on from JABXWE010015626.1 coordinate 8,303, forward strand.
GCGTCATTGCTCTACGTTTTGCGAGTTCGTCGGCCTGTTTGTTACCTGGTATGCTCTCGTGAGCTGAAATACTCCATAAAGTTGCGTGGTTATTGCTAGTCAGTTGTTTGAGGTTACACATACACTCCCAGACAAGCTTAGATTCACAAGTACAGGCTTTTCAAGCCTCTATTGCTGCTTGACTGTCTGTGAGAATGTCAATTGTTGCACCTTCTTCATACCCTTTTTTGAGATTTGTTTTTGTGCAGAAGTTTATTGCCTACACCTCAGCTTGGAAGATGGTAGCTCTGACACCAAGGGGTTCGAAAATTTGCCACCCGGGGCCGTAAACCCCTGACCCAGTTCCTCCACCTTCCGTCTTCGAACCATCCTTATACCACTGTAGTGACCCCCTCTTGAAGGAGGGTCCTCCTGAAGTCCACACTTCCCGGTCTGGAATGGATACTATAATTGGATGGTTGAAACAGTATTTTAAAGTCATAAAATCCAAAGTGGTGTAAGCGGTTACAAATTGTGAGCAGCAGGTCCTCTACACATTTCTGAAGTAAGGCTAGGAAGAAGAAGATGCCCTTTCCACCAGTTGATTTGAAAGGTTTAAAGGCAAGAATTGCCCGTTTGACCCTATTTCGTGAGAAAATTTTATTGGCCAGACTTTTGACCCTTGAGTGATGACGTATCACGTCCTCCATTTCTGCGACTGGTTCGTTCGACCTGTAATTTTGAGATTCGGGGAAATGGGTGCTTAATAATAACTTCAGCATTTCTTTCGTGCTCTCTATCAGCTGGTAAAGTGATGACAATTTTTTTTAATTCGCAAGTGGTGCTTTCTGTTGGTTTTCTTATAGAACATCGTAGAATTAATGCAGACTATTATTTGACACTTTTCCGCAATAAAGTTATGCAGGCTATCAGTAACAAACGGAAGAGAAGACAGAAGTCGTGTTTGCTTTCTCCAAGACTATGCTCGCTCTCATACTGCTGCAAGAACAATTAAATCAATAAACAAACTTCAATGGGACTTTCTTCTGCGTGCAGCAGACAGTCCTGATCTTGCTCACTCCGATTTCGATTTGTTTGGCTCACTAAAAGAATTTCTAGCAGGGAAAAGATTTCAGTTAAACAACGAAGTTACCGAAACTATTCAAGAGTGGAGACTCGTGCACCCAATTTTTTCACGAAGGTATTAGAAAGCTTCCAGATCGGTGGCGCAACTGCATCCCAAGTCATGGGACTCCACCGAAAAGTAATGTAGTTTCCATCCTTGTAATATTGTAATACCTCTAATTGTATAAATAAATTACTGCCTAAATTTAAGCACTCCTTGTATATGAAAGCATAATAGAAAATTTTGTACAACGTTACTATAAAAATATAGTTACGCTACTGTCTGGATTACCGGGTAACACATTATATATGACTTGTTTTGCTAGCGTAACATTGTGCTAAAACTTTTTAGTGGGCATGCAATACGACGCGTCCCATACATAAAACGTGCACATTGCGCATTCCTTTCTGCTTTCTTCACATTAAAAACGAAAAACATCTATACGAAAGCTTTTACAAAATTTAATAAATTATCGTTTCTGTAAAATGTTATTTGTATTTATTATGCGTTCATGTTTTAGTGTGAAGATAACCGTATGGTACGTGCAATGTGCAATTTCTTAAACTTATCTAGCTATTGTGCCAACAATTCTTTTGTTGGGTTGAAGATTATAATTTTTTTAGATATCATAACTTTAATGTAATGATAGCTAAATCACCGTAATGCAGCCTGTACTTCATAATTTCTTAAACATCTTAAGATAACTTTATAGTATCCATCGAATATTCCCCTCCACAGACAAATGCATTTTTGCATCCGTGAATACCAATTTTCAAAACGTTTTCTCCAATTTTCCCGCGTTAGGTTATTTATTTAATTTTTAAATGCGTCAACCGCTTCTTCGGCCGATGTAAAAAGTAAACCCCGTAACTTATTCTTTACACGTGGAAATAAAAAGAAATCATTAGGTACTAGATCTGGACTATACGGTGAATGATCCATTATTTATATAAAAAAAATACTCAGTCGTTCGAGCAGCAGTGTCTGCCCGAGCGTTATCTTCATGCAAGATAATCCTTCGTCTTGGACGTTTTTCGCGAACATTTTGGAGAACTTGGGGCAGAACAAACTGTAGTGTACCATTCAGCATAAACAGCACGACGATGCCCCAGTGCTACAGTGGAAACATGTCCAGTAATTCCAAAAATGTGGCGGCCACCTTTTTGTTTCGGCTTTTTTCACGAACTACTTTTGTTGGAGCCGATTCGTTCTCAAAGACCCAAACTGCCGACTGTTGCTTTCTTTCGAGATCATAGCATTATATCCACGTTTCATCACCTGTATAGATGTTGTTCACCAAATGAGACGATCCACTGTCAAAACGTTCCCGTGTAAATCTGCACTATGCCACACGGTTTTCTTTTTGAACTGGAGTCAAATTGTGAGGAATCCAACGGGCGCAAAGCTTATGTACCATCAAATGTTTGTGTAAAATGGTGTCAGTTACTTTCACACTAATCTTTAAAGCTGCTTGAATGCTCCTGGCAGTGACATGCCGGTCCTCTTTAATCATGTTTCGTACAAGACAAATATTCTTTTCGGTAACTGATGTTTTCGGCTTAGGAGCTCTGAAGTTGTCATTTAAGGAAAATCAACCACGTTGAAATTCATTGTACCACCGTTTTACGGTAGCTAAGGAACACGACTTGTCACCAAACACTCGATTGGTTTCCTCAAAACATTCTTTACGGCTTAAGTCACACGTGAAATTGTAAAATATCACAGTTCGATAATGCTCTTTATTCTCAATTCCATGATTTCTTGGTGAAAGCATTACTTTAAAATAATGTATTTTAAAAACCTTCAAGTATATTTGACAACTTTCACTATAATTAAACTTGTAAACAACTATGTTAAAATGTCAAGCAAAATTTGTTTCAATATATCACAGCTTGCTCTATAGGCTCAGCGGAAAGAGAACATCCGTCCTATTTTATGTTTTAAACTGAAAAATAAATGTAGCAACTAACGTATCCTTCGTTACTATTAAATATATAAATACATATTAAATATAATAAAATGTATGGCTCAAGTAAAGACACATATTATATTTTTCATAATCAACCCTTCTCCAAAATGCTAATCATACTGACTTAGAAAAAAAGTAATTTTAGGTATATAAGCGTCATTACAACAAAAATTTCTTTCTTATCCATTTTTATTAGCCATTTCAATTTACACATAAATCACTATTAACTAAACATATCGTAGATCTAAAATGAGTTTTCTTTTCAGGTCTCGAACACCATCTCGAATTATGGAACGCTACGAAAAATTATGCAAACTGGGTGAAGGCAGTTATGGCTTGGTATATAAATGTAGGAACAGAGACACGGGAGAAATAGTCGCAATCAAGAAATTTGCAGAAAGTGAAGATGATCCGCTTATTAGAAAAATTGCACTTCGAGAAATAAGGCTTTTAAAGGTTGGTATCAGGTAATTTGCATGACATGTTCATAGTTAACACAAAACCGATTATTCTGTTCTAATATTAAAAATTATTCCTGTGATGTATGTATAGTCTTTATATTTCTATTTAGAATTTCTTATAATAATTTTTTATAAATTTGACTTTATTATGAAACTCAGAAGAGCTGAGGTTATTTCATACTTAATCACGAAGTATTTTTTTAAATCCAGCCCCGATACATAGATATGGCGCTTCAAAGCTTTAATACCTCAATTTACTAACATGTAAATAACTTTTTCGTCTCTTAACCCATTTTTATAAAATGTACAACCGAGTGTGAAAAGCGGATCGGTATTTCTATTCGACGTTTTGTTAGATAAATCTTTAATTATTAAGTTTTAGAAAAAAAGTATAAAATACTTTTCACTTCTGCGCCAGATTTCACATACTTTTCACACTCAGTTGTACATTTCTCTCCACTGGAAATCAAGCTTAGGCTGCAGGCCAAAACAGCGAAGTTTATCACAGCCGCACAAGAAACTCAAGTTATTTACACTTTAACTAATTGATGTAAAAGATTTTGAAACCCTAATCTCCGTAATAGCATGGAATTAAAAAAATATTAGGTGATTTGCGGGTTGCAACGTTTTTCGTACACGTCTAGAATCACCCTGTATGTGAATTATTGTAAATATTTCTGTAAAGTTAAAGTAAAATATAACAGAAAATATAAATGATTTACGTCCGACAATGACGAATCGCTTTTATAAATTTATAAGTTACGGAAAATCGACTGACATTTACAATTCATGGCGCTTCTTTAACGTCATCAGATGACAACAAAAAACCGTCAGGTTCCAATTTAGTGTTTCATATCACGAAATTTTATTTTAGTAGCCAGAATATTACAGCTGATTTGAGTTTTCCAGTCACACTGAAACACGATTTGTTACTTCGTAATGGCTCAACAAACTGTCCAATAAATTTGGAGCTTTGTAATACATTAGATCTTTCCGCTTGTTTTTTCTAGACACAATTCAATGCATAATCAAAAAAATTGTAATTTTTTTTTACTTAGCTCTGCTATTTTTAAGCAAAACAATTACAGAGTACATCAGTTTTATACAAAATACCATTATCGTGCTATTTTTCGACCAATTAAAATTTCAATTCTGTCGCTAACATCGACTTTTCACATTCACAATCACACTTTTTAGTACCTAATGAACATAACAATTACAACAAAGTTACGTTTAAAGAAGAAATTTAACAATATTATAATGAAAATCGTTATTGTATCCTTTCTCTTAATTTACATTTATTAAATTCTAACACCGTGTGGCACCTCCTCTGGCAGTAATAACTGCTCTGCACCTTGCTGGCATACTCTCAATGCAATTGTCAATATGTTCTTGTGGAATTTGATGCCACAGTACCGGCAATACATCCCTCAGCTGTTGCGCAGTAGTAGGCCTTAGATTACGATGATCCAGCTGTCTCTGCATAAGGTCCCATGCATGCTCGCTGGGGTTGAGGTGAGATGGTTTATTTCCTCATCTCGAAGCATCTCTAAAACAACCCGAGCACGACGCGGCCTTGCGTTGTCGTCAAGAAAAACAAAATATTCCCGTTCAACAGCGTTGCAACGGTTCAGAACATGGTCCGTAATGATCTATTGGGTATAACGTTGACCCGTGAGTGTACCATTAAACATATGGAGGTTAGTCCGCCACCCTAAAGAAACTCCACTGAGGTAAAGTACGATGTCCTGCACTACGATATACTCTTTCACGCCGGCTATCATTGCTGAGACAATATCTGAACTCGTTCGAGAACAGTATATCATCCCACGGTGTCGCTTCTTGTAGCCTACGTCTTGACCATTCCATCCGGTGTCTTCGTTGTTCTTGCAGGGCATCTCAGGGGGCGGTAAGAGCTAAATCCTACCTCAAACAATCGATTTCTCACAGTTTGGCCAGAGACTCGATTTCCTGTGGCATTCTGGAGCACTTTCTGTAGATGTCGAGCAGATAAAAAGGGGTGTATTCTTGCATTAATTACCAGAAGTCCATCCTCACGAGATGTTGTGATGCGAAAAGATCTACTTCCAGGCCTCCTTGCAATCATAACTGTTTATCTAAGGCGCGAAAGGGCACGTGAAATTACGCTCTGTGTGGTTCCTAACAGATCATCAATATCGACCTGGCGATCTCCTCTTTGGTGCATAGCAACGGCTAAATTTCGTTGTTCTATTGTTAAATGGTTTCTCTGCATTGTTGTTTATGATTAAGAACACAAATAAAAAAACAATGAACAAAAAAGATCTGAAGAAGACAGGAAAGATTATTCAATCAAACACACAACTCGACTTGACACTAATATGGTTAAACAATTACAACTGGATTCGATTGTTTCCTGTTTTTTAACATTAAACATTGCCGCTTGCTCTATTTATCAATAATAGACGACCATTAGCCGCCAAATGCAATATATGCTATATATTCATTTTTGAGTAGTTTAGTTTAGAACAATAAAATTGATATTTTAGTAGTTATGCAAAGGCAGCTCATTAAACCTGGTCGCTAATATTACATCCACATATCTTCCTTCCGTTGAACAATATACGAATTTTGGTTATTTAATTCGTCAATACGTCATCAAATCGTTTCCCCGATAACAGTTTCTACAGCTGGTGTCAGTCAGGTGAATAAGGTAATGATTAATCTCAACAACGCCATGTTTTATGCGAAATAACTTCAGGAATAGTGCAGAATAGGCAAGTGCATTGTCGCGCAACAAAAATCACCCTTTTCTTTTTCGCTTCAGCGTAAAATGCACTGTCTATTTATCCTTCTGGCATAACTTCTAATAGATCACACCCATTATCGAAAAATGTAACCAGCATCATAGATGTCCGCTGAAATGTTTCCGGGAGGGGGGGGGATACATTTTTCCTTTTCACACATACACTGCAGAACTGCACGCGTAGGAAAGCAGCACTTGACATCTTCGCTTCCTCTCTTCAAGGTGGCCGTAGTGTCCGTAAATCACGATTGTGAATCTGACTGTTGTGACATATTTGAAGATAAACATTATAGGGGACTAAATTCTTGTAAAAGAAAACATTTTATGTATTAAAATACATTGGAAATTGCTGATCAACATGGTTTTGATTTTGGCTTATTGCTAAATAATTTTCATCATCAACAGTGAAAATGCTTAAGAAAATTTACATTGTCGCGACAAGTCTACGTGAAATCTGCGCATCATGCTACTCTTTTATATTTCTGCTTACTCGTAGAGCTGTGCGAAACCTACTTTACACGGCTCTTCTTCTTTCCCAAATCTTTCTCCATATACCGGCGGACGCCCGGTTCTAGCGTCATCTTGAACATGAGCATGCGTATCTTTGAAACATCTAAACCATTTTTACAGATTAGTACGACTTAAAAGTGTTATCACCGTATAGAGTTCGTAATATTTCTAAAGTTTCTGCTAGAATTTTCCCTTTTTTAACAGTCACTCGTTGCTCCATGACGACTGACAGAATTACACAATGTATTCGCTAGCATCCTGCTCCGAAATTAACAGCTGTTCTATCTTCCCTTGACCACCTTCTATTGATAAAAATGTGAACTATTATATGCTGCTTTACTGAATGTAATGATGTAATTTCACATGACTTCAGTACAACAGCGTCAATCCGGACATTACATTGCCTAACCTCGTACACAACTGTTTATTAATAAAATCTAATGTGTTGAAAGTATAGAAAAAAGGAAGACAAAACTTAATTTTGATTAGTCGGGGCCTGTGTAAATCATTCTACCCGCATAACCACCAGTTTAAAAGATATTCCAGTTTTCGCTATTTCATTATTTTTTTCACTGATTCGTTTTAGTTGTGTGTTACGTTCTTGAATAGATTTCGCAACTCGCAAATGCATTAAACAGAAAGATAACATGTTTGTACATCATCCAATATCAATATATTTGAAAATGCATTGTTAAATATGTTTCAATGCACAGTATTGTAATGTTTGCGTTACATAATAGCATAACAGTAAAAGCTTTCCTTTATGCGCTTAATGTCAATCGTTGACTGCTAGGACGAAAAATATATAATAAATGATATATTATATACAGGGTGAGTCTGACTTTTGTATACAGGATGTATCTTCTAAAACCAATCAGCTAGACATCTCAGTTATTTGTGATATTAGAAAAATTATGTTTGAACAGATAGTAATAGACAGTACCCCTTACCCTATATACAGTTACTATCAAAACAATTGTTAGACTATTCCAACGAGGTTAAATAATTTTTAGGAAGTGCTTATACATTTTTTTGAAATTTTTTTGTTCATGTTTGCTTGAGACGTTGTTCCCCGCAATGTTCCATTTTTAGTTTACTTTTGGTTGATCTTAATAGTTTTTACGTAACATTTATATAAATGTTGTGGATTCAGTGTGAGTTCAAATTAGAGCGGTATTAAAGTCAAATCGAAAATGCAACAAAGAAACATCTAGCGGATATCTTTCAATACAGCGTTTCCTATGTACAAGTTAGTTTGCTGTCGATCGAAGTCATTAGGGCGTTAATTTGTTTACTTTAAATTAATTTTTAAAATAATTAAGTACCCCCAATTCGCTGTATATCACTATTATATGTACTAATAACAGTACACAACAAATATCCTAAATAGACCGATGTATTGACGGCCAGGCCAGGCTGTAACGCGAGAAACACGGGTTCAATTCCTGGAAGAAAACAATTAAAAAATGTTCTTTTGTTTTAATACATCTTATTATTAGCATAATTGGCAGTTCTTTTACTAATCTAGTTCCTATTTTATTTGTTAACACCAAACGTCCCAGCTTTTACTACCAGTAGAGTTTAACGAAATCATTGGAAAATAGTAAAATAAACAATATTAGGTATAATACAAATTATTAATTATTAATAATTTTCAAAATCTGTTTTATGGGGGCTCTGAAATATAACTTCGAACAAAGGCGCCTCGTACATATCGGGCGGCACTGTTCGGTTCTATTAGCATCAGCATCATTATGTTTGTGAAACCAAACACCATTTACTCATATGTTCTTTGGCAATACCCTTTCGTACATTTATAAACGATTTTATAAAATAGGCTTGCATATCCCCGGACAGAATACTTAAACAACGACAGAATATAATGTTTTAATCCTCTTTCTTGCAGAATTTGAAACACCCCAACCTTGTAAATCTGCTGGAAGTATTCAGACGTAAAAGACGTCTTCACCTAGTTTTTGAATTTTGTGAAAGGACTGTGCTGAATGAACTGGAGAGGTATCCCCGGGGATGTCCCGACTTAGTCACTCAACAGATTGTTTGGCAAACCTTGCAAGCAGTGGCGTACTGCCACCAACATGGTTGTATACACAGGGATATTAAACCAGAAAATATCCTTCTCACTGCTAATGGAGTCGTGAAATTGTGTGACTTTGGATTTGCTAGAATGTTAAGTAAGTCATGAAAACTGTAGGTATTTTCATATTAATGTATCTAGTTTGAAACAAATATTTGCACGCTATTTACCAAGAAATTAATGCGTCAGGATGTTACTTTATGTTCCATAAACTGTAGAATACCTATTTATTGAACATAAACCAACATGCAGAAATTTATGATGTACTAACATTTAACTAAGAAACTATTGTGAGTGATATAGTACCGTACTGCATAAAACACTAAGTTGACGATTTATGAGGTAGGATATTTCGATCTGAAAATTGTTATTGTACATGATTTTATTGCTTGTTTTATCTACTATGTACTATCTACTTCTTAACGAAATGAACAAGTGTTTGCTTCGAATAGTATCTGGTATTACAATCTAAACCGTTTCCACTTCCACATGAATTTATGTTTAAAATTGCACTCACATTGATTGTTTAATTAAAAATGCTTCTGAATATTGCAGCATAACTTGAAATATACCTACCAGTATTTATTTAAAAAATAGTATCACTGAAAACCATAAAATTTTAAGCAATTTGGGTTGATTTATTCTGTAACAATGTACAAGGAACGTTCAAATTTAAGCAGGAATATTTATAAAATAGAGTATTACAATATTACAAAGATGAAAACTATATTACTTTTCGATATAGTCTTCCTGCCTAACGATGCACTTACTCCGTCATCAGAAAGCTTTCTAATACCTTCCTGGAAGAAGTCTTCGGATTGCATGCCTATCCACTCTTAAACAGATTCGATAACGTTATTTGACTAAAATCTTTTCCTGGCTAAAAATTCTTTTAATAGGCCAAAGAAATAAAAATCAGAGGGAGCAAAATTAGAATTGTATTGGGGCGGAAGAAGGTCCCACTAAAGTTTGTTGATTTTTACAATTGTTCTTGCAGCGGTATGAAGGCGAGCATTGTCTAGGAGATAGCAGACTAAACTTTGTCCTCTCTTCCGTTTGTTATTGATCGCATAATAGTCTGCATTACTTGTACGATGTTCTGTAAAGAAATCAAAAAAGAACACCACTTGAGAATCCCAAAAAATGTTGCTATCACTTTACCAACTGAAAATACAGTTTCTACTTTTTTTGACTTTAGAGATATAATATGACACCACTGTATATTTGCACGATTTAAGTCCCTACTCTATTGTAGGTAATTAACAGGTCATTGAGCTACGCACAGATGAAGGAGAGAAGGAAAAAAACAGGTTTCATCAGTTGTCACAATTTAGTCCAAAAATTAATCTTCTTCTCCCTCATATCGCTGCAGTAAATAACGATTCAAATTATGTTCTTCGGTTAACAAGCGCGGAATCCACATGGAACTATCCTTACGACAGTTTAGCTTGTCTTTTATTTCTGCAACACTTCCAATACTGATTCGAGAATTTTGACAAACTCTTACCGCCTATCTTACTGTCTAAGCCCTAAGGCATTAACTATTTCTTGAATTTCAAAATTAACCAAAGTTGCAGTTTATCGTACATGCGGCTCATTTTCTACACGAGTTCTCCCGTCTCTAAAAGATTTAGACCACTCAAACACCCAACATTTTTTCTCGCAGTCTTATAAGAATTTCAGTTGAATGTACGCCTTTATTCGTAAGAAATTTGACTATTATTCGCTGCTCCAGGCTAAAATGAACAGAACTTTCCGATAACGTAACTGTAACTGCCAAAATAATACTACAGGGACCGGCAGAAAAACGGGACGGTTTTGAAATGGTTTTAAAAATTACGAAATTACAACAACATACATTTATATTACGAAAAATGAGAGAAAAAGAATTGCCATTTACTAAAATATATCTTTAATTACTTTATTTAAAATTATGTCTGATAAGTGACGACCACCATTTCTGACACAGTGCTGCAGCCGTGTTCGGAAATTTCTCATCGCCCTCAGTACCATGTCGTTTGGTATGGCTCGTATTTCATTACGAATTGCTAATTTTAACTCTTGAATGGTACGTGGTCTTCTCACGTAAACTTTCGACTTCAGATATCCCCAGAGGAAATAATCGCACACCGTGAGGTCTGGTGAGCGCGGAGGCCAAGCGAGGTCTCCATTTCTGGAAATGACACATCCCGGAAATATTTCTTGAACCACGGCCATTGACGCTCTCGCCGTATGTGCAGTAGCACCATCTTGTTGGAACCATATGTTTGCAGGATTGATTCCATTCCGAGCCAACTCTGGTGCGAGGAAGTTATTCAGCATTTGCACATAACGAGCTGAATTAACAGAAACAGCGTGTCCGTCCTCTTCATAAAAATATGGACCTATTACTCCGAAATTTGCTACAGCGCACCAGACCGTCACGCGTTCACAATGAAGTGGTCTTTCGTGAAGTTCACGAGGATTATCCGCCGACCAATATCGAAAATTTTGCCGGTTTACATACCCAGAGAGATGAAAATGGGCTTCATCGGACATTAGAACGATACTGTTATCATTAAGAATGTTCAGAATTGACTGGGCACACTCGCTTCGCATTTGGTAGTCACGTTCACTAAGTTCTTGGACTGTCACGATTTTATATGGGTGAAAATGGAGGTCCAGGTGAAGCATCCTTCGAGCACTACGGTCTGATATGTTCAGAGCAGCAGCGTGTTGGCTGGCCGACCGACGTGGACTCCCTTCAACTGCCTGTCGCAAAGCCTGGACATTTTCCGGAGTACGAACAGATCGTGGGCGGCCAGGAGGTTTCTTCTTCGCAGCCAAAGATGTTTGCCTAAAATTTCTGACCCAGCGCATTATTGCATTTCGGCTGGGTGTAGCACCATGACGACCGATATTGAACTGTCTTCCGAACAATCGCTGAGTATTGACTACAGAATTACCAGTTTTAAAGTAGGTTTCTACTGCGAAAGCACGGTGGCTTGGATTCCACTGCTGCATTTTAGCTGTCACTAAATTAAATGGCATTGATTGAAGCAACCAATTGCCTTTTTCTACGCCGCCTGATTTTTTATATATTGAGCTACAGTAATAGTCAACAGCTGCAAATAACCAATTACTAGAATTTCAATAAATTTATCTCATGATTGTGCCGGCACATCGTTGGGAACGAAATTATTTCGGTGTCGGAGTCCTTATGTCTTTATTATATGTACTGTTATTTGGTTTACAATTCGCCATTATGAATGTCTTCATTGCTGTTCGGTGGGGTAAGATTTTCTATAGAAACAGTCTAGCTTTTCGAACAATAAAAGGTTTCCCGGGGCTCACCTTACTGAAAATTTTGACAGAAGATTTTCGTCATGAAGGTTTCGTTCAAATATATCATAAGAAAGAACAGTTTCTATGGCTATTTCTACTACTTTAGCGTGAACCATTTTCTTAACACGATTGCTATTTTCGTGTATGGCCACTTCTGTTGATCTTTTGGACGTCTGGAAATACCTTTCACACATCGACCCGGTAATTTTAAATCAGACAATGAATCGACTTTTGTGATTCAACGCAAGAGTTCAGACCTATGAGCTTTTCATCATTTTTTTTTGACAACCACATCAGAGATTACCGACTGGTAAACAACTCACTAACATCTACTAACCAAAGAAGTGGTGTTACCATTTGCCACCAGTGAATATTTAGTATGTATAGTATATAGTATAGACAGTAAATAGCTTGATCTCTGCTCTAACCAGTTAAGGTCTTCACACTCACGGTTATGACGATTATATAATAATCCTGGCAATTTGGCAATTTCCACAACATAGTCTTATAGATTGCTCAACGAAGACTAGGCACAGTGGAACGTTAGTGTTAAGAAATCTCACTAACAGTCAACCCAACAAAGACCAATGGTCTGCTCTTCATAAAAAAGAGCGTCCTGCAAGAAAGGGCCCGAACTATATACCATAATCCGATGACTTGTTATTCTGAACTAAAACATCTGGGTTGCCTGTCGATTCAAAACTACATTAAAGCAAAACCACAGAAGGTACCTGCATGTTTGCAGACATATTTTTGCAACAACATGAGTCTCAAATCAATAGGGTTGCACTAGCTATACAGGGTGTTCAAATTGAAGTCGGCACTATTGCCAACTTTGTTGCTACTAAAGATACGATGTTGGTTAAATTACCAAAGTAGTAGCGTTTTTTCTTCCGATTACGATTGTAAAATTTTAGAAACAATTGAACTTCGCGTTTTCGAAATATTAAGAAAAACAACATTTATTTAAATGGAACACCCTGTATATTTTTGCGCATTTTAAACGATCATTTAATTTTAAACAAAATTTTTTAATACATAAATACCTTAAACTTACAAATAAACGAACTACAAGCATTTAAATGTCGATTATTCGAAAATAAGAGAAACACATTTTATTATCATCTATCATCTAATATGAACAAAAGATCGCTGCTCGATTTATTTCTATTAGTTTTAAACTTATCACAGATAACTAGGACAACAACAAAACATACATAGTACCTGTCAAGATTATAATATTGTAATCAACGTAAGTAGCTATTTGAATTTGCTTTAACAGTGGCATTCACACATTTAGAAAAATGTGATATGTTAGAATGTTACATAGTTTGTCAAAAAATTCCCATCGTGCTCTCGAACATTATAATGCGTTATTTCCCGGACGAATCTTGTCTAATCGAAGATATTTCTTGAT
>JABXWE010015627.1:0-22399 GCA_014611495.1 Limonius californicus
GATTGAATCAACGAATGCGAGAAACTGGAAGAACTGCACCCACTCCAGTAGCTGACAGAGGCCGTCCTCATCGAGTATTGTTACCACTGGTTGAAGAAAAGATCTTAAATGTAGTCGAAAATGAACCAGAACAAAGTACCCGATCCATTGGCAGAATGTTTTAAGTTAGCCAAAGAACAGTTCATTGCTTATTACAGGAAAATGGTTATCATTATCAACGAGTACAGGAATTATTACAAGAAGACTATCAACAAAGAGTCAGATTCTGCAGATGGTTACTTCGTGAGCAAGAAAGGAATCCTGGTTTTATTGAACATATCTTGTGGACTGATGAAGCTACGTTCACCAGAAATGGAACATTTAATTTCCATATCATGCACCAATGGACCTATGAAAACCTCCATGCACCCTACCAAACAAATCATCAAGTTCGATTTAGCGTTAATGTGTGGGGTGGAATTATTGGTAATAGGCTTAGAGGACCACACATTTTACCTGATCGCGTAAACGCGAATAATTTTATTGAATTCTTAGACACCGATTTTAGGGATCTATTAGATGATGTACCTACCATTAGATTTAAGAAGAAATATGTTTTTTCGAATGGACGGGGCACCAGCACACTGGGGAAATCAAATACGAGAATGGTTAAATTATGAATTTCCAGAATGATGGATTGGCGTGGTAGTTCATTACCTTGGCCACGAAGAAGCCCAGATTTAAGCTGTCTTGACTTTTTCTTGTCGGGAACATTAAAGCAGTTGTCTATGCAGTGAAAATTGATACTCGAGAGCAACTTCAGCAACTAATAAATGAAGCAGTTATAATGATTCGACAAAACAATATGCTTCAAAATCTAGAAGGGAGCATAATACGTAGATGTATGAAATGCATAGAAGTTGGGGGTAGCCACTTTGTGCAATTGCTGTAATTTACAAAATAAAAAACTTAAAACGTAGTCGATATTTCCTGACTAGTTATATACCTACTGTTAACTCAAAAGTGCAAGCAGCACATTAAAATTATAATATTACCATGAAGGAGGTCTAGTATGCCTGTACCTATACAATCTCCTTAGGTTCCATATTACACCAATCAAGTGCGTTGCTATCTGAATCGCAGGCGACTTACCACACAGGGTAGCTATAAGTTTACAAAACTTTAATTAAGAATTCTTCAAAAACTAAACGTTTTCGAGCAAAACGCTTGTAGAATTTTTTGCTCAGTTTTTCATGCAGAATCGCGCGGTGTAAATGTTTTCCGCCATTTAAGAATCACCCTGTATATCATGTAATGAATATAAAACAATTTACAAACATTCTTAAGAATGTTGTGCAAAACACAATAAAAACCTAAGAATAATAATGTATATGTTTTGTATACGTGCTGGAACGATACCGTGGATTTCGAAATAGTTATTTACATTAGAGTGCGGAAAAGTTGATTTTACAACGCGACAGCTCGTCGCCTTCAGACTCGTTCCCCATTAGCTGGAGCGTTGTAAAATCATTTATGCACGAAATTTGTATAAAATTTTTTTGGCCGACTATTTAAGAAAAAACAGATTTAAAATATTTTTTTAATGTTGGTAACAAACTTTGACATTTTGACTAATTCAAATTTGTACATGCCTACAAAATAAGCATACAGACAGGTTGAGGCAAAGTAATAACTATACATACCCATTTTGAATTGCTTTTTCGTCATATACCTCCCGGTGTGTATATAAAATACGCTGAAATTTGCATAACCAATTTCATATAATTAACCATCTTCTTTCAGACGTAAATTGTTAGTGTAGTACTGAGTAGTGGTGCCAACTTAATGTTGATTTCTTTGAATTTCTTATAGATGGCGCTATACTTTTATAATAAATAATAACATTTTACGCTTCTATTTTCTACATTATCGTGTCAAATATGGTGTAAAGTAGCGTTTTCTAAACTAGATTTTATTGTCCTATGCTTAATTTATTTTTTAAGCGTCCCTGAAAGGCTGAAATTTACTGGTTACTTTACCGCATACTAGCCGTACTTTGCAACATTGTGGGTAAAAATCTTGTTTCACATGACGTATACATGATGTCAAAGCTAGCTTTACAATTCAGGAGGGCAAAAAAACGGTTTAGTGTGGCTGAGTGCATTGAACTTGCAGCATTTACAGTACGTCAAAACTGCGAATTAAATCAAATACAATCCACTGCAGAATTGTAGCACTAAAATCGGCTACTGTTACGACATTTCTAGAAACGCATAGCGAAATAGCCTTTGTCCTTGTATTAATATCGCTTTTCTTAAATTTGTAAGGTGAAGTTAGTTCTGAACATTATTATTATTATTATTGTTCCTACGTGACCCATAAAAACAAATAAATATAAATACGTATATGGTAAAATAAATATAAATGTAAGGTTTGTACAGGATGAGCGAAACTCGATGTCTCAGCTCTATCATAAGAAAAGGAAAAACGATAGAAAAAATCTGAAAAGAGGTTCTTAAATGGGATTGAGTACGGTCCGTTTTAAGCCGAATTTGCACATTTTTCCATATTTGGAAACTAAAGTAATGACGTCATCAAATTTATTTTTTCCAGAAACATACCTATATTTTGGCATATTTAAAAAGAGCTAATTTTTCTGAACAAATGTTGTAGAGAAAAAAATTTGCTATCTTTTTCCGTTAAAAAATTATAAGCAAATTTGTAAAAATACAGTATTATCAGAAATTCGCAATCGTCACGATTTAAACAAGTAGCCTTTGGAAACAAATAGCAAAGTCGGTTTTTTCAGCATGTGTTGTGGACGGACGAAAGCCGTTTTGTTAGTAACGGTAAGCCCAATAAAAAAATGAACATTTTTGAGCTACTGAAAATCCACATTTTGTCAATCCGATTGAAAACCAAGGACACTTCGGAATTAACGTTTGGTGTGGTATTATTAATGGGCATTTGATTGGTCCATATTTTTACGAAGGAGTTTTACATAGTGAGCGATATTTGCAATTTCTTCAAACAACAACTGCCTGTGCTTCTCGAAAATGTGCCATTACAGCTGCGAGCAAACATGTGTTTCCAGCATGACGGAGCTCCACCGCATAAAGCAAGAACTGTCCAACAATATTTAAATGAAACTTACGGAGAAAATTGGATAGGCATAAATGTACCGATTGTGGGGAACTTTGAAAAATAAAGTTTACAGAACACCATCTGGATACGTGTTTAGAAGTAGGAGGTGGTTACATTGAAAATTTGTTGTAGTGATTGCCTACATACTTTGTTTCTTTCTGTGGTAATAGTAGTAACATATTATGTGTTTTTTAATGTTAAATTAATAATTAATACTAATTTATAATGTTTAATTGACAGATGCGACTTTGCTATTTGTTTCCAAAGGCTACTTGTTTAAATCGTGACGATTGCGAATTTCAGATAATACTTTTTTTACAAATTTGCTTATAATTTTTTAACGGAAAAAGATAGCAAATTTTTTTCTCTACAAAATTTGTTCAGAAAAATATAGGTATGTTTCTGGAAAAAATAAATTTGATGACATCATTACTTCAGTTTCCAAATATGGAAAAATATGCAAATTTGGCTTAAAACGGACCTTACTCAATCCCATTTAAGAACCTCTTTTCAGATTTTCTCTATCGTTTTTCCTTTTCTTATGATAGAGCTGAGACATCGAGTTTCGCTCACCCTGTACATAGGTCTAAGTTATCGAAAAACTTTCTTGCAGTCTTTTAGATGTAATATTCCATCTTTGGACGTACGCCTTCCCTAACTGTTGCAAGTTTGCTCGATCCACTGTACTTCCCATCCACTGTACACCTGCTATTTGCTTTACATCATCTCGCCACCTTGTACGTGGTCTGCCACGAAGTGGTCTTCTTATCCTCGGTCTCTACTCTGTTATTTTTTGCTCCACCTATAGCTTTCTCTGCGGATCACATATCCGGCCCACTGCCATAATGTCTTTTCAACTAAGTACAATTAAGCTGCCGCAACAATAATGGTAACAGAAAGACACCGGAAAATTTAAATTAATTATCGTTCTTTAGAATGTCCTCCTAATGTGGAAACTAAATCTAATACATCAATATTTTAATAAAGTACCGACATGAATCTGAAATGGCAACAATAACGATTGAGTGTCTGCTAGCTGGCACTACTTAATCTTTGATGCACTAAAAGGATAGTCATTATGTGCCATTACTGATACAATTGTTGGTATAACATCCCACCACTTCTGCTGTGGTAATGGATAATTCAACAACAATTTTAAATATTAAAATGGCAGGAAAATTACAGAAATTAATATCAAACTTGAATTTTTAAGGACAGCGACAGCAACGCCTCTTATGGAAATTATATCGTTAATGTTGGCAATTTAGAACACAAATTATGATGGTATCTTGCTTTATCTACTTTGACTGAAGCCAATCGAGAGAGCTCGATACTAAAGGCATAGCAAGCAAGTGCAAGTTGCTTTAATTGCATACATTATTGTATCTAAGTAAGTATAAAATCGATTTTTGTTCAGACTGTTACTAATTTATATGATACGCTGTATCACAAATTATTTACTTCATATAATTTGCACTTTATGTAATAAATAACGTACATGATTTAGCTTTTCATGTAATTTAAATTTGATCAGTAACATAGAAAATGTATTTATTTTGATTTAAGATGTGAATGTGCAACTGTGTCTGTTCTATGACGTCACCGTATAAACGTTTAAAAATAAAATTTATTTCAAAAATTTTCCTGTCTAATCGAACTTTCTTAAGGAAACTAAAATATGTAAATAATAGCGTTTCCATATCATACAGTCGGAAGACTGGGGTGGCTCATTAATAAAAGAGTCAGGC
This sequence comes from Limonius californicus, assembly GCA_014611495.1. NCBI lineage: Eukaryota > Metazoa > Arthropoda > Insecta > Coleoptera > Elateridae > Limonius > Limonius californicus. Next base: position 4,872 of record JABXWE010015627.1, read on the forward strand.
TTTGGATGTAGTAGTTCAAACGCTTCCCGGTTCGAATCACTCCAGGGATCAGAAAATGTTTCTAAATCCCTGGATGGTCGGTACTGGGTCTCCATTTGTCATCTGGAAACAAATTAATGGCACTCCTCGTATTACGGACGCACTAGGGCAGTAACAAGACTCCACAAGCACACACCTTACATCAGGCAGGTGAAGTGCGGTTACGCACCTACACGGTAACCGCATAACCGGGCCTTGTGCGTTGCACTAACTAGCTTAGCCTTGCCTAACACCAAAGCAATGGGCCCACATGGCCTGTGGAAGCTCTATAGTAATAAAAAATATATATCATATTGTCGATTTTACTTACAATAAAGTAAAATTTGGATATCATGCAAAACCGCTATTACTTTTGTTACATATTACGTTCTTATACAATTTCGTTGTTTGTGTTATTTTCAGTTTAATAGAATACATTTTCTTTAATAAATGTTGCAGTTGGTTCGCAAGTTCGACGAGTATAAAGTTCTGAATTCCCGTTACATTGCTTTTGAAAGTTACAGAATTGAAAATATTATCGAAGTGCATTTCTGTATAAACAATAAAACTGAAACAGTAACTTCCTTTTGTAGAACTCGTAACAATAGCAGCCAATTTCGGAAGTAGTTGTTATTTTTCTCTTCTTTCAAATATAAAATTCAATAAGTTCCACTTTATTAACTCCAATAAGTTTTCTAACCAGGCAACAGTTCGAAACTCCAAAACAAACCCCATAATTCCTTCACTCCCTTCAAGCCAAACGACTAGATATTTTTTCTTTGTAACAGTTCTCGGCAAGCAGAGCTTTTGAAATTCGCACACGTAACATTTGAACGTGACACGGTTAATTTTAAGAACATGCCTTGTACAGCATTCGTTTATGTATTGATTAACGATCCTGATCACAATCTCCACTCTGATAAATAATCCTAGGCCTTGGGTAAAGGCAAAGCAAATAATTTAACGAAAACAAACATTCTAAACGAAATGGGGTTTAAAAAGCACTAAAACCCGAGCCTTTCAATATTTTCCTGAAAAAACGTGCCAGCGTAGACACCTGAAAACATCTCGGTTATTATCGTGAACACACAATTTTAAGATGCGGATATTGGAATCGAAAAGTGGATCGCGAACTAGTGCTTCCCGGAAGAATCCGGGACACGAGCGGTATACACATGTGCGTCGTGGTTTAGATTTTAGTTTTGCTAGAGTTAAAGGAAATCTTGCTGGGGTAAGCCTAATGTCCGGTGGGATTTTAAAAGACATCTTAATTTTATGTCAGGACCGACCTCTGCTTTGAATACTAATTTCACACATATTAACCCTCCCAATACTTACCGCATTGCGTATTCGCCGACTAATACGGGGTGCTTATTTTAAAACAACGAACCCACAATTTAAAAAGCAGGCAACACACAATACATCTCGTGGACGATTATTACAAGTAATTATAATAATGTTTTGAAAATTAAGATCGGAGAATCAGTTTTTATGATACTTTCGCAGTTGGTGTGTCTAAGGGATTACGAATCGTAACATAATACAACAAACTTTGGTCATAAATATGAAAGAAGCGTACAACTGAAAAAATAACTATGTAATTAGAATATGTCGTGATGGTTACTCTAAAGTTGGTACTACTTATAACCGTATAAAGCGAAATTTTTGTTAACAACAGATAAACGTCTAATCTAACCACGAAGCACATACTACAGGTAAATTCTAAGCGCTAATTTTATGAAAACTAAGGCCAGTTTAGTTTGATAAGTATAGGAAACTCTTCTTACATGAAAATCGGTCAACTAAATTCTACTTTAAATCAACAACAAGAAGAAAAAAGAAACAGAACGCACTTTTACGCTAATCAGAAAACCCCTTTCTTTACCACTGAAAATAGAATTCATATTACTGATAAAATAGCAGGTATAAATAGCTATTGTCGTGGATTCCTATACTTCTAAAAATTGTATTTTCCGGGTATGAAAATATAAAAAGATCGAGGATCGTTAAGTCTGAAAAACGTGAAATAAAACTAAAAAGTCTTCCATTAAAAAATTCACATAAATATACCATGACATTATCTTGTTGAAAACAACATTTGGGAGTTTCATTGCGGTATCTTCTATCCATTATTGTGCTGTGGAAAAAAGTTGGTCCAATAATTCTGCTACTGGAAAGTACAAACCTATTTTTGCGAAGGCATTTGCCCAAATTCTTCTTCATCAAATTGTCATATTTGAAAAATTAGCATAGATTACACAAAAAAAACATTAGTAATGAAGGTTTTATCATAATTATCAGCATTCACATGGTTTGATAACCTGAGGCAGTACGTAGTTATTGAACACCAGCTATTTAGCATGGCAAATCTTTTTTAGAATTTACTGGTACGTGCCATAATACAATTCTGTTTTAGAGGTAGTTTACGATTTCTTACAAGATTGTTACCCTCTCTGTTCAACATCTTGTATATTTTTCGTTGGTCCTTATTGTAGGTCTTCCACTACCTTTTTTTTCTTTATGTAAGTGCAATGTTTCTCTTTGGCAAGTAGTTGGACTATGTTTAAGATATTCTTCTCGATGCCCTTGCTTTGGCTTTGACCATAATCAAATTTTTAGCTTCGATCTATTTCGAGGATAATTTATAATAAGAAAAGTTTTCTGCCTGTGAGGGAACATTACTTAATCCAAGAATTTAAAGACAAATCAAATAAAGGTAAACAAGTAACAACAATAAACACTGATTTTCGCGCAAACGTTATAATTAACACTAAAAAGTGATGGGTATCAGAATGTCACAGCATTACGTTGATATATAGTAATGCCAACTTTAAAGCGTCTCCTGTGGCCTATTTTAATACTTATTTTGATCAGACGCTTAAATATAGTAGGTACGACATTTACGATAATTTCACTTCACAGGTAGTTTTGAATATCTACATTATTTGTGCGTGTGTGACTTTGTACAACATTGTAAAATTGAGATTATAATCTATCAGCTCTATTCCAGTAGTTTTGCAATTATTATATTTTATTCATGCGGCCGTTCTCGCTCACAAGGCAATGGCAAACCAGCGAGGTAGCCTGCCTAGTAAATTTTCTAGTAGAAATATGATTCGGAGCCTACGTTAAGCTGTAGGTCCTCTATGTATGTGGTATTTTAAAAGTGTAATACAGGCTTAGGGGAGAAGATCGCTACGTCTCGGACGAGGCAAACCACTCGAAGAGATTCATGCGTATTACAGTCAATTGTCAGATATTTTCTGCTTGTTCAATTTTGCACTTTTTCGTTTCTATGCAACAAAATTTGCGTTAATTAACCCATAAATTAAAAACTCTCGTGGTATTGCTTGCTTGCTTGCTTTGAAAGAGCGAGATCTAGGACGCGGTTTTCCAAGCATCTCTATGCACTTAGGCCATATGGCCCATTGTACACCCTAACTATGAATTTTGCCTATCTGGGGTAATTCCAACTCCAGTAGTGATTTTTAACGTGTCACACATCGCCGTGGCACGGGGCCTACTACTTTACTTCTTATCCGACAGAAGACCCACTTTCAGGGTTTTCCCAGCCAAAAAAATTTCACCGACCTCAGCCAGGTTCGAACCCGCGTCCCTCGGATCTAAAGGCAAATGCGCTAACCACTAGACCACCGAGGCCGGCCCTCGTAGTATTCGTAAGATTATTTTATGCTTAGAAATTACAGCCAATAGAAATGCAATATTAATTACTACTCCGCGTGGTTTTACAGGAATAAGCTATAACACTTTCATGTAGTATATTTAAAATATCTAATCATAACTACAAGTCTTAGTTAAGCAAAAACAACAGAACAAAAATTACTGTTCCTAAGTAACAAGTGGTATATAAATTATAAAAATAAAGAATTGGTTTCATTGTATAGGGTTATTAACATAAGATAATGACTCTACATATATGATTTTATGCAACCCATTGTACATGTCATAACTTCCCTTTATTATAATTTGACATTTTTAGGTATTAGGAATCCTAGGCATATACTTTCTCGTTATACATTTCAATTCGTTTGACATTTAATCACACACTACGAATATTTCAAGAAACATTTGTCACATTAACAGAAGTGAGATGCCTGTGAATATATTAAAAATAATATTTTGGAACTTGAAATCTTATCGTTCAATTAGTTTAAATATCCACTGAAATTGTGCAAATTTGTCAAATTTACAGTTGTTTCGCCGCCATGCAACAACTTTTCCTAAATGATCTTATCAATTCAAAGTTCTATATTTGTTGTTATCTTTGTTGTTAAGTGTCATATATGCAGTCTGATAAGCACGTTTTAATAATTGGCAAAACATTACAGTTTAATAGTTTAAGTGCTAATATATTTAAACGAAAACTTAACCCCACAGTTTGAATGTTTTAATCATTTTGGCATAATCCTGTCGAAAATCGTTATTTAAATGTACGTTTCTGCATTATACTACCCACTGTCTGCATCTAGATTAATAACAATAATATTATGAATACTTTACGATTGTCTCGTTAAATATTTCAAATAGCTGCCATTCCTGATCGAATTGGGATGTAAATACATGACACACACTTATTAACTAGTCCATTTATTAATGCATACACAGCAGGTACAGTTCCAGACATTGGAGTTTATAATTAATTTAATTTTTAATTATCTAAAGTGTTTGCAGCATCAGCTAATACCGAACGATTTTTGACTATTGAAATGTATAGACCTTAAACGACAGTAACATATTAGACGTATTGTGTGTTGCCTAATAATTTCAAATTAAAGCTCCTCCTTGTACGATGTTTCAAATGGGCACCGTGTGTATAAAACCAGCTCCAACAAAAGTTAGTAATGCTGAAAAATTCATATATATCAAGCAGATATTTATAGCTCTGTAAATTCTGCTTTATATCTTATAAAACTCTCATTGTACATAAATTCATATATACTTTTACGATTTTCCACAACCAGCACGGAAATAAAAATGTAAATATAAACGAATTCCCTGGGAAACAAAAATTTACTTACGCGGCGACAGTTAAAGCAATTATACCTCATTATCGCCCCACTTTTCGTGGCCCGCGAGCAATTTTCGGCAGATCCCTCGGCGCGTTCAAAAATTTTAAGCCCGAGTGTACTAACTGAACAAAAAACCATATCTAGGGCATGTACAGGTTGTAACTTAACCTAAGCACTCTCCCAAGGCACATTGCGGGGAGCTCGCCTGAATTCACGCAAGGCACGCAGGTCCTGCAAAATTCCTGCAAATTCCTGCTAGTATCCTGCAGGGATGCGAAGTATTATGTCTGCTTGGAACGGTCGCCCCATATAAAGGGCCTGCTTGTCAGAACACGCATGTTTCTGCGAGATTTTAATTGCGCTTTAAAAAACATCCACCCTTTCCGCTTTTTCCAGGCGTTATTGAATATAAATAAATGCGTTCAGGGCTGGTGTTGATATTCATATTTATTAGAGGGTGAAAGTTCGTATAAAATAAATCGGACGGTGAGCGACTTCCGAAACAGCCAGAAAACAAACGCCGACAGTTATATTTCCGCGGCAAGAAATATGCAAAGAACGAAGCCTGGGAAATCTAGAAGTAATTCCATAATTCGGCTATTAAAATTCCGAACACAAGTGCTGGCCTATCGCATTTTTTGTAGGTACCCTCCTAAAAATGTCATAACCCTCGGCCTACCAAAACCCTCTAAATCCTTGTATTGAACATATCTTGATGACCTATGCCCTGCTACGGTCGTATTCTTATGACCTCCACGTACGACTGACCATTGTTAACTGAGCAATCGCTATCGCTAACCTTCCGACTCACCCTAGGGTAAAGTGATGGAAGGAATACTTGAATATATCATTGATAAGATGTGAGATCGCTTTTTCGCCAAAAATGCCGCTTCTATTTTGTATGCGCGCGGCGTTCTCTACAAATGAGGGAAAAATTGGAAAATTATTGTTTTCCTTCATGGAAAAGGAAAAGGGAAACGACCTCGGTTAATAGTTTCAATTCGATATCTTTGACGTTTAAGGCTATTTTTTGGGAATATTAACTAAAGAAAATAAGCATTTACTAATATTTATTCTTCTTCTAGGAAGGCTTAAATTTTCCTAGATAAGGCTTTTAGGCGACATCTTATTTTGACGCTTGATTTAACATAAGTTTGTTATTCGCTTTCCTGTTGCTTCGTTCTGACATGCTGCGTTATTGACAGCTCCTATGCTGCTCTCGGTTTTGTGTTACATGAACACTTACGCCTGTGCATTATTGCTTTGGAGAACAGCTCTGGGAGATGAAAATCTTGACTAGATTATTTGCTTGTTATTACCCATACGGGGTGTATCAGCTCAAGCACCATATTGTTAGAGAGTATTATAAAGAATTGCGGGAGATTCGCCCTAGTTTAATTTTAATTAAAACAAATTCGAACAAAGTTTCATCAATCCCATGAAAGTTACTGCAATAGTTAGTCAAGGCTTCAAAAAGCTTAATTAGTAATGAAAGGAAGAAGTCACTAGCTGAACCCGCAGGTAACGGTCAACCCTTTTTTATGGTAGTTTTCTTAAGGAGTATATAATCTTTATATTTCGTGTCCCAACTACACTATAAGTACTAATGAAACATTATTCAATTATTTCGAAAAGAATTAAATTAAAACAATCTAGTTTATGTGATCATGTTAAAAATATTAAATAATGTTTATAAAAATAAAGACTTTTTCTAATACTAAACCTCATATATTGTTTCTTTACTATATCTTTTTAATGGAATACCTTGTATTTTTATCTTGCTGCATGCCTATGATTCGCTATTTAATGGTACTTTCAAATTCACACTTCTTAGACAGCGGAAAGTGTATTTCAAGAAAGGAATTGGTTATGAAGTTGTTTTAACATCATCATCATCATTGGTTCGTCAACCCATTTTGGATACTTTTCGTTAATGAATAATATACATGTTTCTACAATTTCCTGGTTATGAAAAGTGCATTTCAGGAGACGGGCTGATTTTAATAATTTTTTTAACATTTATATAATTTATTTTGTATGGCTTAGGTGCAAAACGTATTTTAAAAAATGAAATATCCATGAGGATTATTTTTTAAGTAATTTTGTCATTGGTTTCTCAATGAGTGCTAGTGGATGAAACAGCTTTAAGGGCAGGTGGAAACTGCGGTTTCTTATTTGGCAGAAAACGGTTAACAGATTGTGATCGATTATCGGTTATAACGAGTTATATAAAACGGCCGTTTTTGCGAACTAGACCAATTATTGGTAATGAGTGAGTATAGGTTATGACTAATATAGGCAAATTACTGAGACCGTGCGTGTGCGTCATCAACAACGTTTTCCAAGTACTTGTTACTGTCAACTTTAAAAAAGTATAAAACTGTGTTTATTTTTATTAAATTACCAATTACAAGTAGGTTTATTTTAAAAACCACATCATGTAATATTACAGTTGTAATTTTTATTATTTTATCATTTATAGTTTTTGTAAAAAAATACAAAAATTATCGCAAGTTAGAGTTTTGTCTTCTTTCGGATTGGCATTAGCATGTTTGTATATTATATGACGGATTAACATCGACCCTTTATTTAGCTTCGATATTTTGCTATTAAAATAATTGATCCTCGCCTACTTTAACATTATATATTGTTAATAAAGAATGAATTATTAATATACTTCAATGATTATTCAATTTCCTTTTCAAAAGCAAATTTATTGCAAGACGTTAGCAAAATTTTGTGTAATTGCATACTCTCAAATATAAACTTTACGTAATGTAAACATAGTAAGAGTCTAACGTCATGGAATTTCATAACGCACGCGCACTGTCCAGTAATTTGCCTATAGTTATGATCGACTACCGAATATTGAGCGTCAATAACAAATAGCCGATTATAGATAGCAATATTTTTATACGGCCATATTGAAAATTTAAAATGTACATTTTTCGTTAATTTTGAATACCGTATCATAGGTTTCTATTATTTTAAACTATATTTACTAATTCTTCTATCATTGGAAAAACGGCTGGCAGTTTATAATTATCATAAACTGCCAGCCGTTTTTCCAATGATAGAAGAATAAAACTTATTTTCAACAGAAGGGGAGTTGAAAAAAAAGAAGTTAAATCACATTCAAGATGCCTGAAGAACTCATAAGAGATTTAAAAAACACCGGTTTTGCAATTGTAAAGGAATAGAATTAAATTAATCATTTTATTACTGAAGAAGACTAATGTAAAGTCGAAATATATTTAATTTTGAAGATTTATGAAGTGCATTTTCATTTTTTAAACCAAAATATTTACTAATTTTATTTCTAAAGCAAAAATCCAAAGAAGTCTTACAATATTTATTACAAAAATATTTTGACAACCATAGTTACCATAAATCTATTTGGTTTTCTATATTTAAATTATTGAGATGATAGTTCCACTCCAACATTCATACTCCATAAAAGTTATTAGACAAGATATGCAACGGTAATGTTGGACAACTATAGTTGAAAAAACAGCAGTAAATAAATACCCAATAACTGGTATAATCTACTTCAAATTATACCGTCCTCCGCTTTAAACTGGTATTTGAAGAACAAGGATTTACATTCTATTTATAATTCGGCTTGAAGCATCGACCGCATTCAGCTAAATTTACACATTGCGAAGAGGCTGCGGTTACCTAGGAGTTGTAACTCAAGCAAGAAGCTTAAATTCGCTGTTTTTAATTCATTATTTAAGATTACTCGTTTAGTTGACCTATTCTTATTTATGTAAGAAACCTAGGAACTATGTATGAAAATTACCTTTCTTAATTAGCTTATATAAGTAATAAGCAATTTTTCAGAGATTATATTAGATCGTTGCCTTATTATGCGCCGTAATGACGTAATTTTTAAACTTAAAGAAGTAAACAGCGTAAAGCAGTTGTTAATGGACTTCTGTGTGAAATAAATATTTATTTATAATGTCCTTAAAATGTGGACACCGTGGAATGATAGCGAACATTTAATTCGACGTAAAATATATCAAAAATACCGAGAACACTGCTTGCTTACAGTAAAATTGTTAAATCAAAGATTAAACAACGATTATACTGGAATAAAGTGTTCCCAAAGTAAATTGCTAGGAATTATTAAACCTATGTGATTTAAACATAAAACTATAAACAAGCGCCAAATTATTATGGAATCAAGAGATTACAAGCATGGCGCCGCGAGTATCCCCAAAACATCAGAACATATTGCCAATAAAATAGAAATATATGTTACTAGGCGAAACTTGGCACGATTTCCACGATATTGTACAGACAGACAATTCCAGTCAGTGTAAAATAAATAATTAAGAAAAATAGAATATTTTATGTTTTATGTAATTATAATTCTGTTTGTAATTTTATTATTATTAAAAAGTGTAAATAAATATTTATATATAACTAAAATGGATATCTGAAAATGTTGAACTTTCTTATGGAATTCATAAAACCAGCTCTGCTATTTTATCCGCTATGCGGGTAAAGGGTATAAATGTTTAAACATAAATATAAAATATTTTCTTGATAAAACTACTCTTAAAGTCTACACTTTTACAATGAATGACACTCACCAACTGCTAGTGGTCTCCAATATTTGTTACTATTTATTATTGTTTAATCTGTTTATGTGTCACGTTCCCCGCATTAAATAACATCATCCACAGATTTAGGTGATTCGCATGTAATATGTAGATTATTTTCCGTCTTCGTTACTGAAGATTGGTTACAATTCTGGCAAACTCATCTCTGTTTTGTACTATATTGAGAAGAGAGTGTGTCTCTGAACCGGTCCATTCCCTAAAATTCCCGAACCAGAAACATTTTCTCATTCCCAGACCTCTTCGTTCCTCAGTTTTTCCTTTCACATCAGAAATTAGAAAGCTGTGGTTATTGAAAGACTTGATTTTGCTGATGAAAATTATTTTTATTTTCAGGAATCAGAAGAAGGGCAAATAGAATAAACAAGGGTAAGTTTTTATCATAAAAATTATAAAAGGATTTGTAGAACGAGTTAAATTTAAGCGATAGGAATTATTGTCCATTACACATTTGAAGAACCATAAATATTAATAATCATTTCCATGTAAGCTGTAATATTATTTATTACTTACATAATATATTTTTATGTTCACCTCAAAAAAATAATAAATTTGGTAAATTCGATTAAAATTAGTGTTTAACGCAATTTTTGGTCTTCAATTTTACTTAAAATCTCCTACTAACCGATCGTTTTAAATTCTGTGTTTACTTTACAGTTCATACTAAATCAAATTTAATAATATTCAAATTCTTACCCATCAGGATTATGTTGTATTTGTAAATTTCAAACTTGTATACATCACAGAAATTATACGCAACAATAGAAATACAACATTTAAAGCAAAAGATGGTAGGTCGAAAAAGAACCATATTTAGATCATACCCAAATACAATATTCAAAACATTTAATGGATATTTAACAAAATTAATGATAAGAAAAACAGGCAGTTAAAATGGCGACATCTGGAAATATATTTACATATATTTCAACTGCAAAAATAATAAACAAAAAACGGAATTATTTGTGGCATTTTCATTTGTTTCTGCAAAGTCAAACGCGATTGTCGCTGGAAGGTAGTAAAGCGCGCCTCAACAGGCTCTTGGCACAGTTCATGTATTCACTTTATTCGTTGCTCATTAATAGTGATTGTTAATTTTAATTCAATTAAAAACGGAGTTTGGATTAGAGGCTTGAAGGGTAATGGGTTAAGTGGAAAGTGAACGAACACAGTAAGCTGTTGTCCAAGTGTTGGATATGAGTCAAAGTGTAATTTATCGATTTTGGAATCGCTTTCTGGAAACTGGAGATGTTCGACGAAGACAACAACATCAACAACAACAGATGATCGTTACGTCTCGTAACTTGCACGAAGAAATTGAACACATATTGCAACCTAGCTTGGAAGTTAGTTTGCTGATGCTGGTATCAACACAAACATCTGTTTGAATTGTAGACAGGGGAAGCACCAAGCAAGTAAATATATCTTTCTCCCCTCCGGACAGTGTTGCCTACATCCTTCAGGATGTCATTGAGTACAATGCGCCCAGATACACGCCCGACAGTGAGAAACTATCTTGGTCTGGCCATTAAACTAACTGGGTAGGACGCCAATTTAGCTCTGACTTTCTATGCTATGACGAAGGTTACTCGTTTGGTTTCAGGATCCATCGCATACCGGAACCAGCCTTCGCAGACGGGTCGTCAACCACTACCTGTTCCAGTCTAACCAGAATCTCGCATGAGTAGTTAGCTTCATATATGCTTAAGCATAAACCCATTGAAAACGGTAATCGTCCCCTTTACTAGACGTAGGAAGCTGAACCTAAAAGCTAGAAGGGGCGGCTATTGACTTCAGTAATGAAGTCAAATACTTAGTAGTTACACCAGACCAGAAGTTGACGTGAAACTCACACATTGATAAACTGCAGAAGAAGGCAGTTCTAGCATCCCTAGCATGCCGTAGGCTTGTAAGGTGAAACTGGGGGCTAAAACCAGCAATGATCCATTGGCCATACGTGGCTATAATAAGACCAATGGTCACCTAAGCAGCAGTCGTGTGGTGGCCAAAAACAAAACAGATCACCACTCAGTTACAGCTAGAAAAGATACAACGTCTCCCTGTCTGAGTATAACATGTGCAATGAACACCTATCCAACTGCAGCAATAGAGACCATATTATTAGGACTAACGCCCCTACGCCTTCAGGTGCAAAAGGAAGCAATGCTACATGCACTCACGCTTGCAAGGACAAATAAATTCAAATCAGGAGACCTGACAGGCCACTTAGGTATTCTAAGTCGCACTCACCTAGAGCGAACGGCCTACACCGTATCGGATTTTATGCCAATAAAATACAACTTAGACCAACCTTTTGGAGTGACCATCACAGACCGGGAAATGTGGTCCTCGGGAGGACCTTCCTTCAAGAAAGGATCCCTCCAATGGTATACGGATGGTTCGAAGATGGAAGGAGGAGGACCTGGAGCGGGGGTCTACGGACCCGGTTGCCGCATTTCCGAACCCCTCGGTGCCGTAACTACCATCCTCCAGGCTGAGATTTATGCCATAAACCTTTGCACAAAGATAAACATAAGGAAGGGATATTAAGGTGCAACAATTGACCTCCTCTAAGACAGCCAAGCAGCAATAAAGGCTTTAGAGGCCTCCATTTGTGAGCCGAAACTAGTCTGGGAGTGCCTGAACAACCTCAAACAACTGACAAACAGAAACCACGTTACCTTGTGGTGGGTGCCAGGGCATGAGGGCGTACCAGGCAACGAAAAGGCCGGCGAACTCGCAAAACACGGAGCATCAACGCCATTCACTGGATCTGAGCCTTGCTGTGGAATACAGAAAAGCCACATAAAACAGGCGGTCAAACTATAGGAGGAACAACAGAAATCCTCATACTGGCAAAATATTCCAGGACAACGTCAGGCAAAACAGTTCATCACTGTTTTGCAAAATAAAGCAAAACTTGCTTTGTCCCTCAGCAAGATGGAATTGAAAACCATCACTGGCCTATTCACAGGCCACACATTAAAATACCATCTTTTTAAGATTGGTAAAGCTGAGGACCAGATCTGCCGCTTATGTAACGAGGTAGCGGAAACGGCAGAACACATTCTATGCGAATGCAATGCTGCGTGTCGACGCAGCCAAACAATTTTCGAAAAGGCAGCCATGACACCTAAGGAAATAAGGGACTCGAAGTCCAGAGACAATATAAGGTTTATCAACAGCCTACTACTTCTCTAACAAAGAAAGGGCTAATAAGTTACAAAAGAACCATCAAGGGTCGAAGTGACGGAAGGCATATAAAGACCAAAGCCCTAATATCCAATAATAATAATAATAATAATAATAACAGCTTCATACATCACAAGGATGCACCTTCAGAATTTACGTGCAAGTGGAGTTCTGGTCAACGTCTTCTGGCACCTGAAAATACAAAATAGAAGGACGTGAAAAGGAAGAACCTGAAAAAGAAGAACCTGAAAAGGAAAACCCTGAAAAGAAAAAGCCAAAAAGGAAGAACCTGAAAAGGAAGAACCTGAGAAGGAACAACCTGAAACGGTAACACCTGAACAAGAAAAACCTATAAAGGAAAAACCTGCATGCCTTTTTCTCCTTCTCTGACCTGCAGTACAGTTTCTGCAAAACCCCGGAACGTCTGAAAAACATTCTGCTCTACCACGCTTAGCCCAAAAGTCATCGTGTCCAGTAAAGAACTGGGTGACCCAGCGCGAGGGCTCAGTCCACGTCATCTGCAACCTGCAGATCACCCTGGAGAAGAATGCATGGGTGACCCTGCCTACTTCTGCGATCTCCTAGGCCTTTTGCCAGTTATCTAGGACCAGATTCCTAGCGTCAATGTCGGCTTGCTTAGCCAGCTCCATGCTTCCATCATATTGAAATGCCTCTATTTCAGTGGGTATTCCCCTTCGAATGCTCCTAAAGTATCAACACAAACAGTAAGAAATCGTCTTCATGACGTAGGTCTATATGCTCATACTGGTTTGCATTCCACTTACTGCAAATCATAAAACAACCCACATTTAGGCAGAGAAGCATAGGATTTGGAGCCATAATGACTGGGGTCAAGTGCTGTTTAGTGACGAGTTTCACTTTGTAACCGGAACACGAAATAATTCACAATTTGTCCCGAAACGGCCACAATATGACGGTGGCAGTGCGATGGTATGGGCCGGGATAAAAACTGGAGGTCATGGTGATCTATATTTTATTCAGAATGGTTTTCTTACTATCCAAAGGTATCTAGATGAGATTCTGCGACCCATTGCTCTTACGCAGCAGCAGTGGAGGAACAATTAATGTTTATGGATGATAATATCCATCCACATCAAGCAAGCATCGTAGACAACTGGTTCGATTAAATGGGAATCGCTAGAATGGACTGGCCAGCAAATTCCCCTGATACTAATCCGATCGAACATGCATGGCATGCATTAGGAAAACGTGTTGCTTCACGAACTATGCCATCACGTACGGAACTTCAAATAGGTTTCAGAAAGGAATTGGATACGATTCTACAAGAACTCTCCGATAGTTTGACTCAATCCACGCTAACAAGATATCAAGCTTTTTTACGTGAAGAACATTGGCATTAATAATATTTTTTGTACAATTACTGAATAATATATGTAAAGATAAAAGATTTGTGTACTGTTTCGTATATTACAACTTTGTAATTTATACCCTACAGCGAGCGATCGCATTAGAATTAGCACAAACAAGTTTAAATGTGACAAAGACCGTTCGATTTCTTGTTTAAAAATACAGTAGTTGACATATAAAAATATCTGCAGGTGTTATTAAAACTGTTTGTTTCGCCTGTTTCTTATGTTATTAATGGTGATAAACACCCGTTATTTATTTCGAGCAGTGTAGTTCAACTTACAACTAAAAATATAGTAAAATATTGCATACCTGTCGATATTTACTTTACTTATAAATTGTACGTGTTTTTTTCTTTACATATTAGAATTAGAGAAAAAACAACATTAGATATCATGCCTGTGATATCATTGTACATTTGTGGCGCTGACCCAAAGATCTAAGAAAAAGATAAAAGTCCAAAAGATAGCCGACCTGATAAGCGTAGCTAAGAAACTTTATCGTTCCTTTTCTACTTTAGCAGCAAAGAATTACCGAAGCATTTTTAGCAAATATCTCATGAATGTACATTAGTGGGTAAAGCCTTGGCAAATTCGTTCGCTAACGTACCAGTTACGGAAACGGATCTCTTGAATTTAATTGGACTATTGTGGTAACAAGTTATTCACTGATGTATATTTTAGGGTGTCCTTAAATGTAACCTTTTGCCCTTTAATTGCTCTTATTAACACATCACTGATAGGGGGACAGTAAACGAATACGTCCGAAAGTATTTCGTCCCTTGAAACATTATATAAATAGTCTTACGCCAACTCCGGTGTTGTCAATTGCATCAATAACTATGAGAAAATTACTTTATACACAAATTATTAATTATTTGAAAAGCGTAGCCCCTTGTATAGAAAATAACATATTATTAATATGACAAGCTTTGTTTTCAAACTGATTACATTTATTTTCTCGACTTTATGACGGCGAAAATGATTTTTGCGTAACCTCTTGCATTGGTATTTTTCGATTGTAAATTCGAGTTTGCTTCACATAAACGAAATGAAACCCATAGCAAAAATTATGAATACCTACTCACACTTTTTTGTTGATTTATACGGCGTTCCTCAGGGTTCTATCCTCGGGCCGCTACTGTACGATATATTCATCACTGATTGAAAAAGTATATAAACGCGTAAATCTTTATATTACATGCAGACATTTGCTGCTCCTTGGTTAATTGGGATGCTCTTTGTCGATGTCCTTACAGAACGTCGTACAATTAATATAGACTATTATATAATACTTTTAATTAAGCAGCCGATCAGAAACAAACTGAACAGAAAATAAAGTTCTGTATGCTTTCTCCAAAACAATGTTCGCCCGCATACTGCTGTAAGAACAACTAAAACCATGAACAGACTTCAACTGGACCGTCTTCTGCATGTATCATACAGTCATAATCTTGCTTCACTCCGAATTTTATTTGTTTGGCCCACTAAAACTATTTTTAGCCAGGAAAAAATTTAAGGCCAATAATTATTGTTAATCGATGAATATTTTCTATTTTTTGTTTTTGGCATGTAGAAGTGGTAGCATGACCGGAAGCTAATTAATCTCATCATAAACACGCTTTTTATACAGATTCAAAATCAAGTTCGGGTGCTTATAAAATTTTTATAGATTCCCAGTTTTTAAAAAAGTTACGAAAAAATACCCTTCCCTGAGAAAATTCGGACTAGGTCAGTGGATTTTCATTGCCACCAACATAAAAGTATTTACATGTTTTATTATAATTTAAGTTTGAACGAACAAATCTGAAAAACGCTTGCAGCAAAATTCAAAAAAGTTGCCTTGTAGTATGGGCATTGTTTGGAACTCTCGTAGGTTTAAAATAGAATTGAAGACTTTTTAAGTTTCCGAGGCTTTTAGAGTTATAAAATTCTGCGCTAGTTAGTGCCTGTTTTCTGTATAGCGGCCACATGTAATTTATGCTTATTGGCCTGTGTCACAAACCCATTACGATCATTAATCTCAAAATACAAATTCACTAATTTGAATATTACCTATTATATAACTGTTTCTGTTTAATAATTCCTAATTTTCCGCTACACCAGACTGGTATGTATTAGTGCTGTCAATCCGCCAAAAAATTTCAAACCGGTTAACCGGTTCGTAAGAAAACCGGTATTCGAAAAATCCGGATAACCGGTTAATCAAAAACCGGTTTAAGCCGGTTTTTCGGGCCGGTTTCTGGACCGGCGTTTTGGACCGGTTATTTTGGGCCGGTATTTTGGACCGGCTATTTGGACCGGTTATTTGGGCCGGGATTTTGGACCGGTTACTTGGACCAGTGTTTTGGGCCGGTTTGTTGCACCGGTTTTTGGGCCGGTTATTTGAACCGGTTTGTTGGCCCGTTTTTGGCCCGGTTTTTTGAGCCGGTTATTTGGACCGGTTATTTGGACTGGTGTTTTGGGCCGTTTTCTAGTAAATGTCACTGTTGTGGTTGTATTTATAATTCAAAAGGGTTTGAGTCCAAAAATTTGGTGATTGTGATTCTGTTCGTTTCTGATTCTGATCCTTACTTTCAAAAAGAGTTTCATTTTACCTGCTCGCTCAAGAAAGTGTACTGTATTTATTAAAAGTACCTCTCAAGTTAACCTTGAACTTCTAAACCACAATTCTGGAAAAAGAATATAAAAATAGAATTATAGCATAGCCATCCAAGGGTAAGTCTAAGTACATCCGGTTTTGCATTTACAACTGCACGAAAGGAAGTCTTTTGTTTTGCGTTTATCCGACCTCGTGTGCTGTAGTAGGTAGGTACTAGGTACCTCTACCTATAAATGACCATAAAAATTAGATAAACGAAACTGAAATAAACCGTCAATGAATTGGTGTACAAAACCGCAAGGAAAAATGTCAGTCTACCATTTTTTTTAAACAATATGTGAAGAAAAAGCTATAACGTAGATAGTTTTTATTAATTAATATTGCGAATAGAATAAAAATTTGCAAGATTTAAAACTGAAATGATAGAAAACGTTGCAAAGATCTAACATTCAGAAAACCGGTGTTTGGACAAACTTGTGATATTAGAATAAATTAGATGTGGGAAATATTGCAGAAATGTAAAGTAGGTAAATCAAAATGTGGAAACAATACACATAACAAAAACACAGGCATAAAATCTACCAGAACAAAAACAGAAAATTTTAATAATAAACTGCGTGATTGATACGTAGTGGCAGTTAAAAAATGTACGAACGATTATTTACTTGCT
>JABXWE010015628.1:0-43120 GCA_014611495.1 Limonius californicus
ACTACCGAGGCATTTTTAGCTTGCTTGAGACGTTTTGCTGCTAGAAGAGGAAAACCGTCTAAAATATATTCGGACAACGGCACTAATTTTGTAGGTGCTAATGCCAGTCTAAAAACATTTCTTAAAGACTTAGATGTTGCATCTTCAAATGATGCATTTGAGAGTTTATTAAATACTGATGGTATATCTTGGAAATTCATTCCCCCGCGCTCTCCTCATTTTGGTGGTCTTTGGGAAGCCGGCGTCAAGTCAATAAAATATCACCTAAAGCGCGTAGTTGGAAATGCTCTCCTTACTTATGAGGAATTATATTCGGTATTAACTCAAATTGAGGCAGTAGTAAATTCCCGTCCTATGTCTCCCTTATCAAGCGATCCAAATGATCTTAATCCTATCACTCCTGCTCACTTCTTGATTGGAAGAAGCCTTATTGGTGTACCGGATCATAACGTCGTCGACATCAAGGAGGCGCGGCTGTCACGTTTCCAACGCGTCCAACAGATAATCCAACATTTCTGGGGCAGATGGTCAAGGGAGTATATATGTGAGCTTCAAAGAAGGCCTAAATGGAAAGCAGATGATGGAGAATCAATTCTACCGGGAGTCATGGTTATCATCCGTGAAGACAACGTTCCACCACTAAAGTGGCGTCTTGGACGAGTAACAGAGACTCATCCCGGTCGCGATGGCGTCGTTAGGGTAGTGAGTGTGCAGTGTAGCAATGGTGTACAAAAACGGGCAATTTCAAAAATATGTGTGCTACCTATTGACTATTTGGACTGATGTATGTGTATAGTCTTATTAAGTAATTTGTTTTCGTAAGTTTTAAATGCATTTTAGGGATTTTAATAGTATATTATGTTTAACATGTAGTTTTTACTTAGGATGTAACATAATTTTAAATATTTGTAATGTATTGAAAGTGGAGTCTTTCAAGGCGGCCGGCATATGTTCAGTAGTGTACTGAAATGGCGGTTACTTTGGGAGTGCTCGGGTGCTTTCGCCCCAGCATTTTTGAGGGAAAAAGGTTGCTTCGACCAGGAGCAACAGCATTCTTGTGTTCAACTTCAAACGTTTCACTACCTAATTAAAATAAAGAAAATACAAAGTAACGGTATTTTTAATGGTCCTTCGAAACCCAAAAAGAAAAGTTTATCAATTCAACAAAGATAATGTCCTTATTCTCATAATTTACAAATTAGTATCGGATGTGTTGAAGGCAAACAAGTTAAAGTATCGTAAAGTGAGTGCTACGTGGATTTCGCCCTTGGCTGAAGAACACAAGTTGAATCGTTTGCAAATCGCTTCTTCTTTACTGCTACGATATAAAAGAGGGGATGAGTTTTTGGGCTCAATTGTGACAACTGATGAAACCTGGATATATTATTTTACTTCCGAGTCAAAACATGCAAACATGCAGTGGTATCACAAAACTACGTTGTTAGCGGGTAAGTGAGAGCCATATTTTTTTGGAATTCTTAGGACGCGCCTTTGTTGATTTCCGTATAGAACGTCGTACAATTAATGCTGACTATTAGTCCACACTTCTGCGCGATAAAACTATGCAAGCGATCAGAAACAAAGGGAAGAGAAGACAAAGTTCTGTTTGCTTTCTCCAAGGGCATAACCATAACTATAAACAAACTTCAGTGAGATCTTCTTCCGTATGCCGCATATAGCCACTATCTTTCTTTTTCCGATTTTTAGTTGTTTGGCCCGCTAAAACATTATTTAGACGGAAAAAGGGTTCAGTCAAGTAACAACGTGATCGAATCTGTGCAAGGGTGGATGAGCATGTAACCCAAAGACTTCTTCCAGGAAAGTATTAGTAAGCTTCCAGATTGGTGGCGCAAGTGCATCACTAGGCACGGAGACTTAATCGAAAAATGATATAATTTATATTGCTGTAATGTTGTAATACTCTTTTCTATAAATAAAATCCTGATTAAATTTGAACACTCCTTGTAGAATACCATAGCAGTTGAAGTTTGAGCTACTTATAGGAGATTCAGAAAAAAATGTCTTACTATTTGTAAAACATTGAAGAGGTGTAACATAAAACCCCGAGAATCCCATTTCCTGAACGTGATATGGTTTGCAGGCAAATACGGATTCACTTCAAATGTGTGTAATGAGAAACGATGGAATTTAAATGTTTATCGGTTCTGTAGAACTCAAAGAACCTAACATCAGTAGCGTTGCAAATATTTTAAAAGCAAGCATCTTTACGATTAAATTAAGAAAACTTTCAAAAACTGTGTTAGCAATAAAAATGGAAATAATATTCAAAAAGAACAATTATTCACGGTTGAGATTTTTTAAACTTTGCTATTATTGCTATTGCTAGTTTTTACAAAAAAATTAAGATTTTGATGCAAAATTCGTTTATGCATTGATGTCAAACCATTTCTGGAGTGTAACAAACACATTCTGAATATTGTTATAATAAACAATAGTTTTGATTCACCTTCCACTTGCTGTTTTATTTAGTGGTAGCTATAAATTCTTCTTCATGTTTTAAATTCGAATGCTGCGTATTTTTAACAACAAAGCTAAACTAATGGATATTATCGATGAAAGTAGTTCTTCATCAATACATTTAAGATGATAACAATAAACATTACTTCTGCACGAGTTCAAACTCCAGTTTTTTGATCCTAAGATCTTGTTGAAAACATCAGATTTAGATATGGCATCAAGGCAAACCTAAACAAGGCTGATAGTAATTTCTATTTCATCTGACACCGCTGTTCTGCATTTTACAGTTGCCAAACACATTTTTGTTCTATTTTGTAAATTCCTTTTCACTTGCATTAATGGAATACACATTTGCTGAATACACTGACATGATTTGGAGAGGTTGGTGGTAATTATAATACAGCGGCAAGGCTATATACTGAACGCTATCAAAATAGAAGACATCCTAACCACACAGTTATTAAATGAACTGACCAACGACTACAAGCGAGAGGAAATGTTGGTCTAAAAAGAGGTGGTGGTGATCGTCTATTTGTAATAAGACAGCCCAATATTGAAGAAAATGTGTTAGATATAATTGAATGGGAGCCTACGAGAAGCGTACATGGTATTTCTCGGATTGTAGGCATACCAGAGACAACAGTAAACAGAATATTACACGACAACGGCCTATCTTTTTCGAAAAACGAAAGTGCAACACTTATTACCACAGGATTACGAGGGCAGCCTTTTGTTTTTACAAACGACCACTAGGTGGCGCTATCGAGATGTGCCATTACCATTTTCTTAAAATTTCACATTTGTAATTGTGAAAACAGTGGCAGTTTAGAAATTGATCGAGTACTTTGTTTACAGTGAGCGTTTAAAAAAGGTAATTTTGTAAAACAATGGAAATTTTACGATTTTTTACGATTTTAGTAAAGGCCTAACTCAACAACGATGCATAGAATCGCTTCGTTCAATTTTTCCTGATGAAGCACCATCAGAAAAGACTGTTTACAATTTGGTTTGCAGAATTTTGTCGTGGTCGTGCGTCCCGTCAGTGATGAATTTCGTGAAGGTCGACTAAATCGGTTGTTATTCCAAAAAACATCGTTACTGTGCACAACATGATTGAAGAAGATCGGCATGTAACTTACAGTGAAATTGAGACATCCTTAGGCATATCGAAGACTGCAGTACATTCGAACCGGAAACTAAGCAACAATCCACTGTTTGGGTGTTCCAAGATGAACCGAATCCCACAAAAGTTGTTCGTTCACGAAGCACGAAAATGATCGCTTGTTTCTTCGGTTGTACTGGACATGTAGCAACCATTCCTTTAGACTTTAGAGAATCGAAGAACAGTTAACACTGAATGGTATACAACAATTTGTTTATCAAAAGTCAGCGAGAAAATTAGGAAACAAAACCGAAAACGGCGCATCATTCTACATCTTCACAATGCCAGCTCTCACACAGCACTCAAACAATTGATTATTTGAAGGAGAAAAACATCGAATTGATGTTTCATTGCCCGAATGCACCTCATTTATCGTCTAACGACTTCTTTGTGTTCCCGAATGTTAAACAAAAAATGCTTGGACATCGATTTTCATCACCTCAAAAAGCTGTTGAAGCCTTCAAAAATCATTTTTTTTGAGATACCAACTTCGCCGTGGAAAAAATGAGACGAGGCTTGGTTTGAACGCATGCAAAAGTGTATAAATCTTAAAGGTGAATATTTTGAAAAGCAGTAAAACAGTTTGTACCAGTTTTCTTTCCTAGTTTAGTTGTAAAAACTTGATAGGCTGCCCTCTCGTATAATACATTAATTAGATACTGTGAACAGCTATTAAATGAACATCAGGAAAATCGAATTTAATTGGCAATATTTCAGGGACACATGAGGCGACATTTACGCAGGATGGGATTTACAATACTCATAAATAATCATGTGTAGGCAGATGACAACCCACCCTCATGTTCGAAGACATCGATATCGCTACGATGTTAATATTTGGGCAGGTATGGTAAATAATTATTTATTGGTCGTTTTATTCTGCCAAATCGTCTTAATGCTGAAAATTGCCTACATTTTCTAAATGGAGATTTTCGAATACCATTGGAAAATGTTCCATTGATATTTAGATAAAATATGTGGTACCAACAAGATGGCGCTCCAGCCCATTACGGAATTATGGTTCGAAATTGGCTTCAGATCATTTTCTAGATCGGTGGATTGGTCGTAGGGGTACTATAGCTTGGCCCATACATTGTTATTTATGGGGTTATCTGAAGGATTTGGTGTATGTCACACCAGTGAACATTGTGGACGATTTAACAAAACGTATCAACCAGCGGCTGCAACTTTAAGCGAACACCTGCTCTAAGAACTACAAAATTCGATTGTAAGGAGATGTGCATAATGTCATAATGTTGGTGGTGGTGATTTTGAACAATTCCATTACTTTACAGAAAAGTTTAAATTTTGATTTGTTTCTGTTGTTTTGTGCATAGCAATTTGTCTTTAAGTACTGAAAATGATTAACAACTACTTTACTCAACTGGATTAGGCCTATTGGAGATACTAAATCAAAAAATGCCCCGTTGATTCTACCTCATGGTGGCATGGAAATGAGTTGTTTAATAGTTGATTTGTGTTGCCAAAAGCGTCGACTAGCCTAGATACTAATAATTTTATTATTTAGTCACTATTTCTTAATAGTTTTCCGCAGTAACTGCAAAAATATTTTCCGTAGAGCATACAACATGCATATTACACAGTTTCCACTTCTTTTCCTGCTTCGTTTGAAGAAACTAGCGATAGATACTAGAACTAGATAGTTTAGCTGTTTAATATTTAATATCCACTGCTGAACAGCTGCCTAGTAAATCTTCTCTGTTGTAAAAGTGTTTAAACTTTAGGTGGTTCGGAGCCCACGTTAAGCTGTAGGTCCTCTATGTCTGTGGTATTTTAAACGCGCAACACAGGCATATGAGAGAAGATCGCTACGTCTCGTAAGAGATAAAGCACTCTAAGAAGAAGAAGAAGCTGAACAGCGTGGCGTATTATCGCAAGCTGTGGGACAGCCTGTAATAACATCGTATGTAGCAATTTTGGCGCTCTCATAACATACTGACCATTCTAACCAGTACGGGAATGTATTGCAACTTTATTTTTAAAAGGTTTTAAAAATTGCCTTTGAAGTCTTCGTCGAAGTAAAAATTAGTCTCCAAAACGGTATGTATCGAATACGATATATTGTGGATAGATGATCGGTTCTAATTTGCTAAAAAAATTATTGGCGCATAGTATGCAGAATTCCATGGTTACTTAAAACACAATTTAAATAACTACAAAGGTGATAGCTATTCCAAAAACGCGTTATTATTCTATTTAAAACAGAACATTATCTATAATGTTACAGAATTCGAAAGTATTTTAAATTATTTGTTATGTAGGTATCCGACGCCCTAAAGGGCAAAAGGATGTGCAAAGAAGGAGTTGTGTAGGTACTGAACATTTAAAGGTAATAGTTGTATGGTCATTTTAATGCAATGTAAAAAGTTTCCGAACGTTGATGCCAAGTTTAATCTTTTGCCGATAAATTATCCACCTACAAAAGTGTTTCATAAGTAAATCATTTGCATTTATATTAAAACGCGCATTGATCGACGTTCAATCAAAGTTCGTAATAGCAAAATTTTGCCAAGAATCGGTTCGAACGTATTTTGTCACATTTCCAAGTAATTTGGCCTTTTAGAAACATATTTGTCGTTTGTAAGCCTATCTAAAGAAATCGTGTTAGCCATGCTGATATGTTAAACATGTAATTATGCAGAATTTGAGATAAAAACATTGTTAAGTTTGTAACATTGTAGAACTTAATTTTATTGTATGTGGTTTTATTTTATGGAAACCCATTTTATCAATTTCTTAATAGGTGAACTTTTAACTCTACATTTTTGCATTTTGTCAAAAACTTTCACCTGTTACAGAAAACCTGTAATAGCAAATTCAGTATATGTTTAATTACATTTAGAAATATTTATTGATCCTTCTTTCTAAATGGTTTGCAGTTGTGTTTAAGTAAACTCGTTGAAATCCATAGGTCTCAAAATGGGATAAGGTAGATAAGTCGTTGAATAAAACCACAGTCAATCCCACAAAATATTTTATGGGATTGAGTGTGATTTTATTTAACGACTTATTTGTTGTGTTTAAGAATATGGCAGCAATTTCGACAAATTGTTGTACATTTCTTGTTATATTTTACTATTTTAATTGATTTACTGATAATTGAATTTGAAATTTTGTTACTAGAATGCTTTTGCATAACTTTAAGTTAAAAATAATTTAACACTATTTAATTACCGAGCAGTGTGTATATACAGGTTGTGCTAGGTAACTGAGGATATTGTTACGTTATTTTTACGTAACGCTCCACAAATTTGAGATTTATTGATTGAGAAACCTGCACAGTAATTTCCTTTCATTGATTGTAGGTGTCAACGTTGCTAGTCCTATGTAGATTTTACATACACTAGAAGCTTAACAAAAATCCACAGAAATCTAAAATTAAAGACAACAATATAATAATAAGAACAGTATGAAGCTGGCCACCCTGTATCCTGCACAATAGAATAAGGTGCTGTCATATTTACAACCTCCACTTTCTTATCTTCAGTAGTGCAAAGCTACTCCGTTTAAATACCTACAGCAAGGTCAGCACGATATTATTAGCTAGACCAAGATTATTTTAAAAATGTAAGTTAGCAACATAACAAAATCCGTGCAAACCGATTTTTGAATAATTTTATAATAAAAATTTTTATTCAAGTTGCTGCAATACACACTGCTCCAAGAAATTAACGCACCGATTATTAATGTTAATGCATGGAATGAATGTCTGATACAAACCTGATAGACAAGTGTTACTCTTGGTCTGTTTCTACATCTTTAACTTTGTTAAAACAAATTAATCAATTTTATCTGCACATTTACAATTTACTTGCAATTTCGTTTTACTTTAAAACGTATCAAATCGTGTAGTTGTCATCAAACAATTGCTTGTACGGTAAGTCTTATTTAAAATGCAACATATCTCAAGAAATTTAAGTCATGATGAGTGTGTCACAGCCCTTACTTTGTCCTAAAAAGGGTATTCTTTCCGCGCTATCGCTGAGAGGCTTGGGGTGAACCACATAACCATTTATCGGGTCATCCAGCGTTTCAGAGAAACTAACGAACATGACAGGCGACCAGGGCAAGGGCGACCACGTACTACTTCCGTTGTAGAAGATCGTTTTCTTAGAATGCGTGCACTAAGAGAACGCTTTACCCCACAAGAGCCCTCCAAAGACAACTTTCAACAGTACATAATGTGCAGGTTAGCACTGAAACCGTTCGCCAACGTCTTCTGGAAGGAAATCTGAGAGCCAGATTACCAACTACTGGCCCAGTTGACTGCAGATCACCGCAGACTCAGATTGGATTTTGATAGAAACCACTTGAATTAGGAAAATGAAGATTGGCGACGCATTTTGTTCACAGACGAGTCCAGATTTTGTTTGAAGAATTATGATAGGCGCATTAGAGTTTTTAGACGTCCAAATTAACGATATGCTCAATACAATTTTGGTCCCACGACTGCGTTTGGAGGTCGCTCAGTAGTGGTATGAGGAGGCATATCTTTCACGGCCCGCACAGACCTACACATCTTCCCCAACAGCACGGGAACGCATTGACACTCGAGGCCATAGTGAAATGCTGTCAATCCGCTGGGCGATCGCGTCTCAGCTGGGGCGGCCGCACTTCGCTTAGTAAAGTTTAGGGTGTATGTTGCATGGATGTTTAGTGTGTAAGGGACGCCCGCACCCCCCTGAAGTAATGCGAAAGCGGTTCGACGGGGGGGGGGAGAACGGTAGCATGAATGAATGGAAAAAAATATGTATATTCGTCTACAAAATATTAAGAAATACATGAAAATTTGGAAACCTTTTTGCATTACATTAAATTCCATACCAGTTATTTGAAGAAGAATAGAACAAGGAAAGAAGAAAAGAAAAATTCGAGAAGAAGAAAATAAGAAGAAACGAAGAAAAGAGTAAGAAGAAGAGAAAAAGAAGAGAAGCAAAAGAAGGGAATAAGAACAAGAGAAGAAGAAAATAAGAAGAAACGAAGAATAAGAAGAAGAGACGAATAAGAGAAGCAAAAGAAAGGAATAAAAACAAGACAAGAAGAAAATAAGAAGAAACGAAGAAGTAGAAAAGAAGATTTTTTATAAGGGTTGAAAGCGACCATACCATCATTGAAAACAGATATTTTTATGTGATATAATGACTGATGAGTTAATTAATTTTACAGATAACATAATGGCGTACCTCAATTCAAAACAGCGCCTACTACTTTTGCACACTTGAAACTGTTTTTTAATTAATTAAGTTATATTTTCAAATGTCGGTCATGATTCACTTACTGCTGATCCAGTTAGCGTTTGCTTTACACGTATGGATTCGTGATTTCTAGTAAATGATAGCATAACTGTGAAAAATACAATTCCCTTAATTAAAAAATATCAAAAGAGTAGAAACACAAAAACAATAAACAAAATGCCAATAGTTATTTAATTTTGATAAACAGCTAACTGGGTAAAGTTAGATTCTGTTGGTATTTAATGCTGTCTGTATTATTCTACAGAGGCGGCCGTGGACTAGAGGTTAGCACGTTGGACTTCTACGCCGACGGTCCTTGGTCGAATTCCCAGTACCGCAACATCGAAGTTTTAATGGCCGTTCTCCCTCGCAAGGCAATGGCAAACCAGCGAGGTATTCTGCCTAGTAAATCTTCTCTGGAGTAAAAGTTTACACTTCCCATGGTTCGGAGCCCACGTTAAGCTGTAGGTCCTTATGACTGTGGTACTTTAAACGCGCAACACAGGCATAGGTGAGAATATCGCTACGTCTCGTAAGTCGTAAGAGATAAAGCACTCGAAGAAGAATAAGTAGTATTCTACATGCTATTGATAATAGGACAACTACAATTTTAAAGTTGTGTTCAACAAAATAGTTTCCTTTTTGAAATATTTGTTAAATTTTCTTCCCTAATATCATCAGGTTACGTTAGAAATGTATTTGTAATAATTACTGTTTCTTCCCATCGTTCTAAAATGTATACACTAATTATTTATCACTAAAGGATTCTGTCGTTCGGAGTCGACGTTAAACTGTAGGTGTTTCTACCTTAACGCTGAGGAGAAACACGTGGCAGAGAAGAGACCGATGCCCAGCAGTAGGACTAAAAGACTGTCAATGAAAGGATATAGTGATGTTAATCTTTAAAATATCCTATTCACGACACCACACTCTGATACAGCGCCTATGCAAAACGAAATAGTTAATGGTCCAACGAAAACGAAACTTTATATAAATTAAAAATGCAGAAACGGGTTAATGGAGACCATGGAAATTTAGACCTTTCCTCTCAGTAGTGTAACTAATTTTGGGAAACTACCGCTAAACATTCCGCTTCTATTTTTGGAACTAACTGTAAAAACGTAACAACAAATAAATTAATTACACTAAAACAGAACGTAGTTAAAATTTATTAAATTTAGTAAATAAAACATATTTACTTACTTATGTATGTATGTATTATTTAATTTATTTATAATAAATAATATAATAAATATATAATCATTTTTTTACTAGGTACTTTGAATTATATATTTTGTTGCAAAAATTATTAGATATCGAAACACATTACAGTGAACTGCTCCAATTAAATTGTAAACAGAACAACAAGCCCAGACATTGTTTTCCTAAATAATGTTAATATTAAATGATGATTCATCATTCAAAATTAACATTATTACAACTACGTATTACAAAAACACAGACGGTGTCAAAGTCACACATTGAAATTTTTCCTTGTTTGTTTACTAGCAAATTCCGAAATCAGTACAAATCCAATTCAAGAATTGTTTTATCCTCTATTGCTAAACTACTATGCGACCTGACACGTTCCTGGGTCATGCTATTTCTTAAATAAGTTTCTATCTTTAGTTTCTATCTTTAGTTTCTTCTTTTTGCAATAGCAACTATTACAAGTATTGTCAACAAAGGTAATACTGATGTGTGAAAAACGACAAAATCCACAAAACTGTATATTATTAGGAGAATATTAATTATTCTCTGTTGTTGTTTCTGTAATATTATTTTCAATACTGCATTGTTTAATTAATCTGGAAAGCTTTTTAATAAATTACTAGGAACATGATTTACCTGATTTAATTTGACATTCTTCTGATGATTTAATGAAACTTAAATATTGCAAAAACTTTGCTCCGTGTCGTTAAATCTATCATTTATTTGCAAGTTGCCAATATCTATAATCCCAAAAAAAAATTGTTTGAAATGAAAATTGGCGCTCTGGTATAAATAATATTCGTTTAAATTATCAAAAAGTTGTTTTGAATTGATCCACTCACTGCCAATAGAAATAGAATTCGATTTAAAATCATTATTATTTAATGTTAATGTTATTTAATACAGTTAGCGATCTACATCCTTTTTTTGAAGTACAATTTCCTTGTTTTAAAATGTGATATAAATAAAAATTAATTCAAATCTGGACATTTTTTCTCTTAATTTTGTGGACACGGTGTGTTCTTTTATCAAACTTTTAAAAATTTCTTAAAGATTTAACTATTTTTAAGCTTGTGATCAGGGTGTCCTCCTGGCCTCCAAGCCCCCCGTACTGCAGACCATGCGCCCCCTACTTAAGCCACTGTTTTTTCTATATCTTTAAATAAGATTTCCCGAGAGATTTCCATAATGAGCATAACCCTGTATTGATTGATTGTAAGGTTTTTGATTGGGCGAGATCTAAGACGCGGTTTTCCAAGCACTACAACCCTGTATAATATGTATGTTAAATAAATACTTCATATCTGCATTTTAGTGGCGTGATTCCGCAACGTATATAAGTTCAATTTGGCAATGTGTCACACAATTAGATTAGAATTTTATTGGTACTTATTCAAGTATGTAAACAGCAACAGAATTTAAATTTTGTGCTGTATCATACCAATCTACAAGTATTCGCGGTAAGCCTAATCTACTTCTAATTCGCCCAACAACTATAATGGTTAAACAATTAATTTATCTACAATACTGTAAGGCCGATTCCGTAATTATAATTCAACCGGAAAAATTAAAAGATGTTTTTTTAATTCACTTAACTGAATTCCTAAATTTCAATTACATCTGAATATATACGCTACTACGAGCTGCGAGCTGCTCATGAAATATCTACAACTTAATATTATTAATATAATGACATCAAGACCTATTTTGGCATAACGGTTTGCATGCAAAGGTGGGTATATTAAAAATTACTCAATCGAGAAAAGTCAATATAATAAGTTTAGGAGTGTTTTACTTACGTGATCGCTCTCCGTTGATTCAACACTTTTCTCTTCTCCTTCACGCCTTTTTCGCAATTCTGACATGATGTCAGTAATCTATTTTTCGAACACAGCACACGAAATAATGTTTTTCTACTTCATGTTTTGTAAACAATGCCTTGCTGTACAGAGCAATAATACAGGACCCAATAAAATCAATACACACTCAAACTGGAAGTTAGGTTAGTCTCTTGAAACGAAACGCGGTTAGCGCTCCCTGTTGGAAAGAGGTTAGGACGATTTCTGTGACATATGACAAGGAAAGCAACGTTGCCATGTCGCCGTTTAAACAGACATTGATCGCATTAGTATTTCTAACAAAGGTATCGCCTAGCAAAATATTCTTGCCTGTGAAAAAAAAACAGGATCGTAGCTAGACACAAACAGGCGTGCTTATAGAAAATATGTTAAAAAGTGTGTAAGCTTTACTATATAACTAATAGAAGTACATGCATTCAAATGTAGTCGGGCCAAGCGAATATTTTGACATAAAATACTTCTTACACAGTCGCTACAGGCATTTTATAAATAGAAAAAGTTACACTCGTGTAAATTAAAACTAATACTACAGAGAAAGCTCTTAGTGATTTAAAGAAAGCTCATTGTTAGCGTTTTTTATTAATATGGTTATTAAATTTATTAATTTTAAATATATTTATTGCAAATATATATCATATAAAGCATCACATAAGAAACAATGATCGACAAAAGTAAATTAGAGCTGATCGTGCATTTAAAATTATATGTCGTAACGCAATGGTAAGGTACTCGTGTGGCAAACTTCACGGTACTTCCGAACTATAGGCAAATTACTGAGACTGCGCGTGCGTCACGAAATTCCATGACGTCTGATTGGATGTATCAATAAAAATATTTAAAAACAAATAGACAACTGTGTTGCTCGAAAAAATACTCACTTCATATATCCGTGAACCAGCAGTTGGTTTCCAATTGGCTCGTTTGACATTAGAAATCCATTCTGCTCGACGTTTAAGATCTTTCGAAAAAGACTTTAAAATGTATCCTTCCTCACTTCTATTTTTGCACTCAATTGCTGAACAGACAGTCATGGCACTAAAAGCAGAAACGAACATCTTTAATTGAATAGATACCAATTCCTACATGTGTTATGCTTTTATGTAACGTCTACAAAGGTAAACCAATTTATTACAAGTGTTATGCAAATATCTACTTATAATTAGTATAATAAATACTACAACTCCAACTGGTTTTTACTTACCACAAAGTAAATAAACTTGAAACACATATAATTGCGCAATAAACCGCAAAACTGAATATCAAATATCGATGTTAGGTTAGAATAGCACGTCGTTTCTACTTGACAGATGACCGATACTGACTACAATTATAAACTGCGCATGCGCCGTGGATCTTTGGACTTTATCCAATAGGTCTGCGATGCCTCGTATGGCACCACTCTTATCTCAATTATTATATAGGAACTCTAGTTAGTCGAAGTATATAACGCTATCTTGTAGCGAGCAGCATGTTCCGGAAAAAAATTGCTGCGTGATCGCTTGTACGGGAGACAACCGAGAGTTGGACAGTTCCAAAGTTTGAATTCGGAGCTACAAGTGCGATCTGAAAAGCGAAATATAGTGCGACTAGAGTGTTTTGTGACTGTAGTTTCTTAGTGAAAATACAGCGTGTTTAATTATGAGTGTTTAATTTAATTAAAAGTGTCTTAAAGATAAATCCAGTGCATTTTGTTTACATCAGAACAACTGCTCTTAATAGTATTAAATGGCATTATTTTGATTTGAAGTTACGTACATTTTGTATGGATTTATATAAATATGGAAAAGAAACGAAAGATAGATAGTGAGTGCAGAACATTTAAAGAGCAATGGGGATGTCAATATTTCGTAATTGAGTCAAGTAATAAGGCAATGTGTATAATTTGCAATAAAACAATATCAGTCCTCAAAGAATACAATATAAAACGTCATTATGAGACGAAACATTCTTAGAATTACTCCAAATTTACAGGAAACCTACCGTTAGAAAAATATGAATCTTTGAAATGCGGGTTAAAATCTCAACACTTGTTGTTTAAGAAAGTAAATGCTGAACAAGAAGCAGCAACTCGTGCTAGTTTCCGCGTGGCTTATTCAATAGCGAAACATGGGAAACCATTTACTGATGGCGAATTAATTAAGGATTGCATTATTGCAGCAGCAGAAGAAATGTGTCCAAAAAAAAGCTAATTTATATAAAAGCATCAGTTTGTAAGCAAACACTGTGGCTCGAAGAGTAGATGATATTGCAGCAAATATATTAACTCAATTGTCTGACAAAAATCGACACTTAGAGTGGTTCTCTTTGGCCCTGGATGAGTCAACAGATGTTTCAGATACTGACCAGGTGTTACTTTTTATTCGAGGAATAGATAAAAATTATGAAGTGTATGAAGAACTTCTTGACGTTCATAGCATTCACGGCACGGCCACTGGAGAAGATATTTTTAAAGGCTGTTCAGAAAAACAATCTTCAATGGAAGAACTTGAAGTGTATCACTACGGATAGTGGCAAAAACATGTGTGGAAAAAATAAAGGTGTCGTTGCTCTCGTATTGAAGGCCGTAGAAAATGACGGTGGTTCAAAACCATTAATCGTGCATTGAATCATTCATCAACAGTTTTTGTGTGAAAATTCTTGGATATGTCGGAAATTTTAAAGCCAGTCATCTTCGCGGTCAATTATATCAGATCACATGCCCTCAATCATCGCCAATTCCGCTAGTTTATTGAAGAGATTGGAGAAAATGACGTACCGTATTAAACTGCAGTACGCTGGCTTAGCTGCGGAAAAGTTCAAATGCTATTTTTTGAGCTATGAGCAACAATCGTAATTTTCTTGAATCACAGGAATCGTCCTCTGGCTGAGTTACAAAACAATGGGTGGTTATGGAAGTTATTATTTAATACAGATTTAAATAAATATATGAATGATCTTAATTTAAAATTTCAAGAAGAAAACCAGCTTTTGCCTGATTTATACACTCATGTCCTTTCGACAAAAAATTGTTTAGTTAAGTTAAAGGTGGAGTGCAGATCCAGCTAGGGTAGCTCGGGATTGCTGGATCTCCTACTCGCAAGATGCGATCTGCTGAGGCCTTTCTCAACCACAATCTTCAAAACTTGTAATTTTAAATCGGCGAATGCATTGATTCAGTAACTTTTCTATTTATCATATATCTAACTCCAGTAACGATATTCTCCTGGTTATTTTGATCATGTGTGTCATTTTCTAGAATAGATAATCAGGAAAATCAGAATTTGGAATATCTTTTGCAGTTCTTTTGTCACGATTTCTGCCATGGTTTGTGTTATATTACTCTGAGGTGGCCGTGAGCTAGAGGTTAGCGCGTTAGACTTCTACGTTGAAGGTCGTATGTTCAATTCCCAGTACCGGAACATCGGATTTTTATCGGCTGTTCTACCTCGCAAGGTAATGGTAAACCAGTGAGGTATTCTGTCTAGTAAATCTTTTCTGGAGTAGAAGTGTTTACACTTCCCATGGTTCGGAACCCACGTTAAGCTGTAGGTCCTCTATGTCTGTGGCACTCTAAACGCGCAACACAGGCGTCGGAGAGAAGATCGCTACGTCTCGTAAGAGATAAAGCTTTCGACGATGACTCTGAATTTAACGCGTCTCTTCGTACTGCATGCTCGAACGGACTGCAAAATAAACTGTATTCTGGTGTTGCTCAATGCGCGTACCATGAAAAATTAGTTCTTTTACTTATAACAAGAAACTAACTTCTACTACTGACTTGATATGATATTTGTGACGTTTCATTATATCCATGTATTTTTTGCATTCTATTTATACAATTAATTTTATTTCAAATAATATGATTTATATCGTTATAAAATGGATTTTAGTGGAAACTGGAAGTTGTCGTTGCAACTTAGGGGTGCCGCAGAAAACTATAGCACTCTGAAAACATCATTAAAATCTGTAGTACTACCACAAAAGCTACAAATATATGGATTTATTTAAGAAAATTGGTTACAGAACCGATAGACGGGAAACTGAGATAATCAACCAATAAATATTCAGAGGCGGATTGCTATTCAACAAGATATATTTATTAGTAGAATATAAATCTAGTTAATTTACAAGCAAAATGTTACAATGGCCCTTATCTTTACGGAACTCGAACACAATCAATCGTTGGCGCCGCTACTGTGGGAGCAAACTTTCAACCCAGTGTCGTTTTTGTCATAAAATATTTATACATATTATATACATATACAACTCAGCGTCTTTCAAGTCAAATACGATTGACAACCTAAACATTTCTTGGGATTTTTCAGCATATTGTACGTGGGATAAATTGCCACCAACTATCAAAATGATCGTCAAAGTTCAGTATCGCTTACCATAACAGTATTGTCATATTTAGGTAAACAACCACCGGTAGAAATCATGCAAACTTCTACTAAACAACCCCTATTGCTGTTAGGGAATACCGAACAGCAACGCGATAGAAGTTTGTCATTTCGATTTACTGAAATTACAATCTAATTTGTCAACTTCTATTCGATTTTGTAAATGTTACAGAATACAGCTGATTCCGCTGTATTGTTTCTTACATAGAGCATACGTTAGCAAAACGATTCCCTAGCAGAAACATCTAGCTAACGTAATATACTTTGGGAATATTATAATCACAACACTTTCATATGTATTCATATATTTATAATGAACCAAAGTAAAAGGAAACTGAATAAACAAAACAGCGCTTTACGCAAATTTTTACGAACGGTACCCAGCAGTGTTTGTAAGCCCATATATCAGCAGTACCTGAGTAATCAAATTTCTCTTACAAAAAGCCCCGCGCACTGTAATGTTTACATCAACCCCCGATCCCTTCACCGCATTAGATATGGATAAGGGCGGCAGTGACATGAAACATAGCACTTTCTTCAGTTCTTCACTTTTTTCTCGGAAACTGTTGGTGCTAGTAAAAATATAGTTATATACTATAATAAAGCTTATAATATTTGCTACAAAAGTGATTTTATGGATTTTTTTTCGTATCTGCAACAGGTATAGAGTTATTTAGCGTTGAAGATACGGCTTCCTTTTCGACTGCCAAACTAACGCTGGTTTTCATGTAAACGTTATAACCGCAAACTGCAACTCTGCAGTATGCTTCCTGAACAAATTGACAGACTTGATTTTACCTTTCCGGTATGATGCCGAAGTGGTGTCACCTCCACTAAATAGTTGCTTGAATAAACTTTTCTTAAAACCTTGCCATGGCTCAGTTTGATGAACAGTATTTGTCGTTCGGGCGGGGTTAATTAAAGCCATAAGTAGAACCATGAGATCAACATCTTCACCCATTACTGCAACGTTGGCATTTTCCTTGGATTTTTCTGTAGCAGTTTTAATAACTAAGACTAACTAACTAACTAAGAAAGGAAATAAGCCTTGACTTATTCTTTTCGTTGGAAAGAAAATCGACCTGTTCGACGGTGATCAGTGTTCCCTCATCAAAATCTATGTCCACCGATTTCTTCAGCTTGTATCTTCGGCTTTGTTCCGCTCTCTTAGTACTGCACTCGGTGGAGGAGTAACCATCAAACACCACAGTACAACTTTTGCCCAAGTACAGCTTGCCGGATTTAACTTTACTGGTGGGAGCTGCGCGGCGCGAAAAAGAGTGGGCACTAGGAGGAACAGAGACGAATACAATGTGTATGGGCAGTTAGCATTCGGTACACTCAGTAAAAGAAACGCGCGTAGAGTGAACCCAAATAGAGAAATACATGTACGTCATCAAAACCTGCGCGCCACAAGATCCACCAGTGGCGTAACACAGTGATGTATATTAGGGACCAAAAATATTTTTTTCGAAAACTTATCATAATAAATTGATTTATACATGACATCCGTGTACACGCAAAATGACTTTTTTTGTTTACAGCACGTGAAAACGTAAAAGTCAAAGAAAAGGCCACAACTTAATAGAATAGATCTGTAAGTTTATTTATTTTGCTTATAAACATTTTACAACTAAAAATTTTATATACATTTGAATCTCTCCAATCGAAAAGTCGCGTTTGCGGCTTGTACGTGGTCGTTGTTTATGTGGTGTTGAAAATGAAGCCACTGCACCACTTGTGTGTGTTCTGTGCTGCACCAGATGCCACTTGTGCTGCCTCTTTAGAAATGCGTCGGTAAGAACTGTCGGAAATTCCGGTAGCTGCCATGATACGTTCCTTAAAATTTCCTAAAGGTATTGTAGGAGCACCATTTGTAGCTTCTTCTTTCATAAATTTCAACACATTTGCAATTATTTCGCGACCTTGGCTGTGTATAACCTTTCTATAAAGTTTCTCTGTAATACAATGATATAAAGTAATAACCGATAATATGATAACATTTTCATAATGTGTACTGTGTACATATCGCAAACAAATAGAATAAATTTTATTAATTTGAAAAAATTTTTAATTTATACGAAAACTTTTTTCATGAATTCAACAAACACCATATTTACCCCAATACAACGTGTCAAATATTGAGTAGCTCTGAAAGGAACTGTTTGTTAAATAAAGTGTAGACTGGATAATAAACGCTAAAAGAACAGAATAAACGGACACGTCGCAACACACACTTCAAAGTAAAGCAGACGGACGCCTATACGCTAAGATTCACCAGAAACACTAATAAGATGGACTCGTCGAGACGTAATTTGGTTAACGGCGCACGATGACGTATAGGTATGTATTTCTTTATTTGGGTTTACTCTACGCTTCCCTGCTTTAATTTTAGATTGAAACTCCATTGTACGCACTTTTCACTGGAGTGTACAGCGATGTTGACTGCTACAAACACATGATGAAATGATCTCCAGGCCTCCCCCACCAATTTCGTGGTAGTGGTGATAGTGCGCAATGTTCATTCACTAGCAAGATTAAAACCGGCAAGCTGTAAAGCTTGAGAAGGTACTTGATGTAGCAATGGCAAATTGTTCAAATTTTTGAATCTTTGGGCCATAAAATCACCATCCACAACAATATCGAAGTCGGAGAAGTCAGTTTCTGCAGTTGACACTTCAAACACATCATACAGGGCTGATTTTTAGTTTTCCGCATCCCATTTTCGTCAAACAACGATAATAAAAAGGAAGCCAACTCATACTTCATGGATGGTATGTCTTCAGGTCTTCATCGGTCTGCTTGCTAATGTTTATCCTTTGGAATATCATCAAAAAGTCATACTGACTGACCAAAGGGAATGTGGAATGAGGGAAGAGCGTAACAAAGGAGGGGACGATCGGTCGGTCTATTGTGTTTGTAAAGGTCGGCGAGGGGTCCCACGGCCTTGCCTTCTCCCTTCAATCCTCAAAAACTCACACTACACCTTCAGTTCTCGGTTCGATAAATCTACCAAATACTCTATAACTTACAGATACGAAAAAACTGTATAGCATCAAAACTACTTCTGAAATAGAGGTGGGGTGGGGGTAGTTGTATGGTGGAGGTGAACAGACGTACGGACACGGACAGATCTATAGGTTGTCGCTCAAGAGAATGCTTAAAAACGTTTGCGGTTATAGCCTTTGCATGAAAACCAGCGTTAGATTGGCAATCGAATAGAAAGTCGTATCTTCAACGCCAAATAACTCTATACCCATTAAAGATACGAAAAAAATGTATTGGATTACTTTTGTAGCAAATATTATAAGCTTTATTTTTGTATATGACTATATTTTTTGCTAGGAGCAACAATTTCCGAGATAAAATCATCAAGACTTTTGTATAATTCATTACGAGACACCTCTAAGTGTGCCAAGTTTCAAAACTGTTGGAATTATTTTTAGGTGATGGCCTTTTGTGCCCTTCGTTGACTGGACTATTAAGGTGTTACGTTATTTTACAAATGAGTAGATGGTAAGTATCAATAATTTTAACAATAAAACAACCAATTGCTGATCGTCAGTAAACTATATATACCTAAAGTTGTTCTATGATGATTGCCTTAAAACGTGTTTGTGGGCAAGAAAATACAATACTGAAAATGTCTAAATTTCATTTGTTGAGCATTGAGCTAGAACGCAAACAAACGCTTGACAGGTGCATTGATTTACCGTATGTGTATTTACGTAATATTCCTTGCGTTTCTAAATTAACGTTCGCGCCGTCGGAATTCTTTTTTAGAAGAATTGGTGGTTCTGAAAAGAACCATTTTTTTAAGTAAAGGTGTTTTATGGACTTGGAGACATCTGCATTACAAATATTGACTTAAAAGCAATCCGCTGTTAAGTAGTGCAATGCGTGGTTGTCATTTATAATATGTTTTCAACTTTTGATGGTAAATAAATAAATTTGATTTATATTATGGGCCAGCATAATGTAAATCAAATAAACATATTCGTTTTATAAAATTGACCCATTTACGAAAGTTTAGAAAAATGTTATAGGTGTTTTATTTACAAAATTAATTACATTTAATATTAATGAGTCAACAAGCAAAACTTACCGGCATTTACTCAAGTTTCATCGGCATAAAATATTACTCGACCTGCTTCCCGATATTTTCGGATAGTTTTAAGATAATTTCGACGCCAAGCGATATATTCTGTATCCATTAACATGGGTTGACAGCAGCGAGTTGAACATTTAAAATTTAATTTTATTAATATTCCATACAAAGTCGACCTCTTAAAACTCGGCAATTGATCATCATTGTTAATGACCGTCAAAATTTTATTTATGGTTGGTATTTCGTTCCGAAAAATAAAATTCGTGGACCTACACAGAAATTTACCAAGCTAAGAAATGCAAGTTTAGGAATAAGTTTCGCATATTGTACAGAAAAATTACAGTTTGTTTAAAAATAGCACGTACCTTCTTACGAATTTCATCTAAAAGTTTTTTTCTAACTCTGGGAGATTTTGGAGAATACAAAGATTTAGTATCCCGAAACTCCTTTAAAATTCTTTTTACTGTTGCAACACTAACACCCACTGTTTTAGCAATAAATTGTACAATGTCAGTCAGTAAAATTTTCTTCTAACGTCGAATTATACAATTTTACTATTAATTGTTTTTCATTTAAAGTTGTAGGTAGGACGCCCCCTACGATTACACGTTTCTGGAACAACTTGCTCCATTTTAGGAAAATAAGCACCAGGCACTGTACAGACGCTCCGAAAACCGATAAACACTGCTCAAAAAGCACACAAACTTAACCCGAGTGCAAAGTAAAGGTTTTAAGGGCAATTACTCCTTAACTAGTGAGGTATTCGCGTTATCTAGCGTAGACCAATCACAGCGCGCGCTCGGATAAGTCAAACACGTGCGTTTGTTTACGTTCTAGCTCAATGCTCAAACGAAGTATAGTAAACTGATAGTTAATTGCGTATGATGTGAGCGCAGTTTAGTCATTTGCAGACCAAATTGTTGCTCAACTGAACATTGTAGACCAGCGCCTTGCCCAAAACAACGCAAGTTGGGAGTTAGATGCAAAATTTTTGACCCAAATAATGTTTTTCTAAAATTTTGATTATTGCATTTGATATCTAACATCGTTTTGGATGGTGAAGTTATTAGCCATGTAGTAGGATGCATTTGTAATATTTTAATATTGGATAAATGAATATGTACATGTTTGATTATTATTAAATGAAAGCAACTGGCAAAAAAAGCAAATGCAAATTAATATTTTAGGTTATGTAGCTAGACGCAACAACGCAATTTATTTTAATAAATACTTTCAGAAAATCCTGTAATTTGAAAATAGGGTTGAAGTTTTGACTATAGAGTCATAACTCTATGTAATGGTTGAAGTGATTTCTCTTCTGTGTGGTGAACTTCCTGTACTTGTTTAAGTGATCATGAGATCTGGCAACCCTGTTTTTCGGTAGATTATCTAA
The DNA here is from genome assembly GCA_014611495.1 of Limonius californicus. Lineage (NCBI taxonomy): Eukaryota > Metazoa > Arthropoda > Insecta > Coleoptera > Elateridae > Limonius > Limonius californicus. The sequence goes on from JABXWE010015628.1 coordinate 21,847, forward strand.
CAACAAATATAATTTGGTTTCAATCTGTGATAATGAGTCAGTGGTTTGCAACCACGCTTTAATATCAAATAATTGTTTTCCTCGTACGTCAGTTGTCAGTAGCTATAAGTTATAAAATTGTGAAACTGTAATTGTCTGTGTATATGAGTAAAACAAAAGACGGCGGAAGACGATTAATAGCCCTCGAAAACATGTGAATTAAAACAGTTGATGCAATATGTGTATTTTAGTGATAAATAAAATTTAGTGTAGTTGCTCAGTCATTTTTTCCAATGCTTTGATTGTGACCAACCACAGGTTAATAATTATTATCAAGAAACATTTAAATATTTGTCACTAATTTTGCTTTTGCAGTTCCTGCCATGGCCTACGTAAACGTGAAAGACTGGTCAGTGGAGCAGGTTACGGAATGGCTAAAAGGTACATGGTCAATTTTTATTTGTTTAGGTTAAAAATAAATGGATAAACATTATACATTATCATCTACTTACATGCACGGGAAGTGTGTAGGACCAAGGAAACGTTTTATCAGTATGATAAACATAAGTTTTTCAGTGGAAGCAAAGAACAAATCGTTATTATTTGTTACGAGAGGCTAGGCAACTTGGGTTTGTTAACTAAGTGTGCACTTCATATTATTATAATATTGTTGAACCAAATTATTTACTAACATTAACCTGATTTTTTCTGAAACTCATCTACGAAGACGGATACCTCTTTTGGAAGCACTTTAAATCTAACAATAAATATTAATCATATTGTATGTAACTGTAAAAATGTAATTTAATATTTATAAATAATAGAATTTTTCTTGTGTAGCTAAATAATTGCATAAGCGTCAAGTTGCAGCAAAAATTAAAATTTGTTTTAAGTGTATGTGAAACTTGCAACATAAAAGGGATGCAAATGTAGAGGATACTGAGAGGTGTATATTTTTAATATAGTTTTATGACTGCTACTGGCTGTATTTTACCTACAACCACTTTTATTTACTTCATATCAGTAATTTAACTAGTTTCTAGAAATATAATCGTGTAATTCTATACAAAGAAATATTTAATTATTACTACACTTGTGTACCTCGTTTAGTTTACTGAAAGGGTATTTTATTTAAATATTCTATATAGTGGAGATAAAAGAGAAAGTTAGAAAAATTTTAGAGTAAACAAGATAAGCATTGTCAAGAGATTGTTTGTTATAATTTAAGATTTTCAACATAAACTTGCAATTTTATGAATTATAACCATTTGATTAGATTTGTAGGATTAATTTAGTAAAATTGTACAATTACTCCTGCGCAGAATTCAGTTGTACCTACTAAAAAGCAAATTCTATCATTGTCAAGTTAAATCGGTTTTAACTTTTTGAATAATTCTGTATATTTCGTATTTTTCTCATTTTTCTCTGCATAAAGATATTAAATAACATAGCCTAAGGAATTACAAGTGATAACATTTTACATTTAAAATTTTATATTTATTAAAGTGGTTTATTGGTTGCTGAGGTCATGTTGTGTAAAAAATGTCCCATGAACATAGGTCACATTTTTAAATAATTATTAATTGAAAATCTTGATATCAAGTGGCCTTAACAGAACGTCATCATTGACATTGACAGCCTTTTTCGTCCCACTGCTGGGCTCCGGCCTCTTCTCTGCCACGTGCTTCTCCTCACCGCTAAGGTAGAAACACTGAAGGTTTTTAGCATTAAGATCCCATGGTTGCAAGTCAGATTGGGAAATTGTGTGTGGTGGGTTGCAGAAGGGATTTTTTATAAATCTGCATAGTAATGCTTAGGTTTCAAACCCAACCCAGAATCCACGTTTTACTCAGAAAGCGAGTGCTCTACCAACTGAGCTACCACCACACTTAAAACAGAACAAAACATGATAACTAAAAAACAAAATAGGAGTATTTGTTTCTTATAATAAATGATCAAAATGTGCTCATTGAGTTTGGATACACACCTCACACCAACAAATCGGAGAATCAACAATACACTCCAAATAATACATTATTGCTGGGAATTTCATACGCCACTTTGATTATTTCCGTAATTGTCCATAAATATGTATTTCAAGGCTGTACAGCAGCTGCTTCAGATGTCTTCAAAGATAAACATTTAGGGGATTTAAACCTGGAGATCTTGGAGGCCATATGGCGGGCCTGCACAACCAGTTTATCTATCAAGATAATGAAGATCTAGACTTGCCTTCCATAATGGGGCACAGTACCATGATGCGAATACACATGTCTTGTCGGTCATTAAGTGGAGCATCTTCTAATGAATTGTATTTTCTCCAAAAATTTGTATATTGTTCTGCAATGCAACGGTTGTTGGAAAGTTTGGATTTGTTGGAAATGCTTTCTTAAAGGCAACTTTATATTAAGGGCGTGTGTGACTTATGCCATTGAGATTTGATCTACAGTTTGGTAATTAATTAGAATAGGATCCATGTTTATTAGACATTTTTTACACAAAATGACACCAACCAAATGGCAAGGTTTTTTTATACTAGTTGTGAAACATCCTGTACAGTCCATTTGTTATTTTATCGAGTTTTGTAGCAATTTTATTATGAATTTTGCACCAACAAACAATAAGTCTTTAAAACAATAATTAACTTCTAACTGTTGGTAAAGTTTAATGGTTTTATTTATATATTGTTTACATTTGCAAGATCTGCATTTACGTTTATTTCAATTTTGTTTCTAAAATAATTCTATCAGAATAATGCTTTTTGATAAAGATAGCAAGAATGCTATTTTTATTGGCTTGTATGTTGGTTGCTAACATGTTACACCATTCTTATTGAAAAAAATGCGGTTGCTTTGCTGTAAAACAAAGCAATTTTATTTATTTTATAGCCATATTGCTTGCAAGAAAGAAAAATTCAAAAACAGGTCACATTGTACCTAATGAGGCAACAAAAATAAAAAACGTAAAAAATGTTGTACTTTTGTTAGACAAATTATTATTAATTAGTAATTTACGTTAGAGTGACCAGACAACTTCCCCGCTTAAGTTTCATCCTGTAAACTTATTTGTTTATTACTACGTCAGAGCAGCTTGTAAATTTGCAATAAATTATAAAAAAATACTTGTCCAACTGCTCTTCAAATGTGCCTTCAAGAAGAGAGAGGTAATTTTGAATATCTGCTTTAATAATTGGCCACAAATATACAAATATTATTTTATTGATTTGGTTTTCCTATTATTTATAATAGCAAAAAATGATTTTAATAAAAAATCGATATTAATTTTGATTTCACGAACAGAATCTTTTGGTTGGATAAAATAAACTAAACCAACTGTATTGCAGAAAAAGGAAAAATATGATCTTTTCAACAGTGTTAAAGTAAGCCAAATGTTGCTATTTTTTTCATTCCAATAGATAGTATTGTTCAACCATTTCATTATTAAGCCACGCTCTGCGGTAATGTTCTTGTGTTTTAATATTGTGTTTGTCCTAGTTTTATTCTTTGGATATTATATTGTAAAGCAAGTTCTTCTGTAATTCCAGGGCTCGACAGTGTAATTACGCAATACACAAAATCCTTCCTAAATAATGAAGTCAAAGGCCATCAGTTGTTGAGTTTACGATCAGATGATTTAGAACATTTAGGGGTTGTTACTCTAGGACACCAAGAGATCATTCTGGAAGCTGTGGAGCATCTGAGAAATTTTGTAAGATGATGGCACTTATTAATTAAGTCTTTGTATATAATATAATTGTAATAATAATATAATATAATTGCAATAATAGTATAATATAATCGTAATAATAAAATAACATAATATAATTGTAATAATAATCTAATTCTGTTACAGCATTATAAACTAGATAAAGAAAATTTGCAAATGCTAGCTTTAAGGCTGTCATGCACTGCCAATTCACTTTACAAAGAGTTGTCTCTTACCGACGAAAATTGCACAATGGTAGCGACGCAAACTATGTCTGATGTGCATAATATTATTACAGCTATCAAGCCCCTTGTTTGCTGGTTGGACAGGTGTGTATAAAATATATTTGAATTCAAAAATAATTGTAGAGAATGCATTGAAAAGAATTGATTCGAACAAGAAAAAAATGTTTTGTATTTTTGTTTAAAAAAAGTAATATTTTTAAATTTTTTAAACTTGTGAGGCAGAAGAAAATGTTCTGTATTTTTGCTTTTATACTTAAAAAAAAAGATATTTTTAAATTTTCTAAACTTGTGAAACAAGAAAATGTTGTGTATTTTTGCTTCTATCCCAGATGTTTATAGTTTTGTGTACAAAAAAGCTGTCTGTAATTTAAATTTTCTGAATTTTTGAGACAAATATGCCGGCAAATATGAATAGATTGGCTGATAAAAAATTAGCAGTTTAACTCAACCTCAAATTTAAACAAAAAGTTAATTTTTTAAGTGAATGTTTTCACACAAAATTGCATATAACAAGGCTATTACAGTATTTAATGCAGTTACTTTAAAGTCAGTATGGTTGACATAAGTCTGTTTTGTTAATTTTACCTTCTTATTTACCAATAAATATTAATGTAACTGCATTTTACTAACTGTAAGATTAAGTGTAAATTGTATTATTAGTGAAAATCTTCAGGACCAGTTTAATTGGGTGTTGTATAATCGTATACAACTTTGTAGGTCTCCATTTCGAGGAGATAAGGATTATGTGGACTGCAAAACTCAGTTACTTCAACTAAGTTTTGAAATGGCAACCAGCGCCCATCGAGATATATTTTCAGAAAAACCCCTGAGGACTATACGCAATATTTCCAATACTCTTGCACAATTAGCTGATCACATTATACAGGTAAAATTTCACTTATAAGTTGAAAACGATTTTTAAAATTTTTTTAAAATTAGTTTTAATAAACTAAAATAAATTTTGCATATAGCACAATTATTTATAATTCACATTTTTCAGGAACATAAAGTTTTACTGGCACATTTCATGTATTTGTTAATTGTTTCTTGCCTGGTTTCATTGATATTCACATTAACAATACAATCTTGTTAATCATTTTAGGAGGCTGACATATTATACAGGGAGGGGCAATAGTGCGTGGGAGTTCCATAGCTCGTATATCGTAACAGATAAAAAAATCTTTCTAATGCAGATGTAAACTGTGGATAAATGCGCATACATTAAAATTATTTTCAAATATACAGGTTGTTACAGAAAATCTCTTGGGAAGTTTTATTCATATCTAAAATGTCAGCGCCATCTAATGTCCGGTTTAGAAATAATAAATTTTTTTTCAAAAATTTGCTTTTTACATTACTCAACAATTCATCACTTTCTCAGCCACAGCTTTGAAGACGAAATTAAGCAAGGACCTTATTGTAGGAGGTTGTAGGGCGCTCTTGTTTAAATATCGTAGAGCCACCATGTACAGGGTGTTCAAAATTAATGTTTACATTTTGAGAACTTCAAAGTTATTTTTCTCAACTTTTGCAAATGGAACACCCTGTATATTTTTTTACGATGTTATGTAGAATTAAATAGCGAACATTTTTTGTATGTACATCCTTATGGCTATTTGTAACTACTTTTGATTTATTGAGCAAATAGCACAAAATTCAACAATAATTATTAAAAAAAATTAAAGTTTTTTCAAATAAAACAAAAGAAAAAAATTATATTATTAAGTGATCCTTCATATTTTGGATTGTTGTTGGTATATCTGTATAAACAATTTCTTTCACATATCCCCATAAAAAGAAATTCATTTTTGTAAGATCGGGAGATCTAGCAGGCCATTTCGTGGGTCCATTTCTCCCAATCCATTGATGTGGGTAGATATTATTTAGGTGGCCTCTTACTGCATTTAAAAAATGTGGTGGGGCACCATCTTGCTGAAGCCACATCCTATTTCAGATCCTTTGAGGAAGATTCACCAATAATTGTGGTAGATAGTTTTCCAAAAAATGAAGATAAATAGCTCCAGTTAATGTACCATCAAAAAAATGAGGCCCTATTACATGTTCTTCAATAATTCCCCCCCAAACGTTTATGGACCATCTGTGTTGGTTATCAAGTTGCCTGAAAAAGTGAGGGTTTTCCGTAGCATAATAATGGAAATTGTGCCTGTTAACAAATCCATTTTTATGAAACGTTGCCTCATCAGCGAACAAAATATTGTTGAAGAAAGTAGCATCTGCTTGCATCTTACCTCTGGCCCAATTACAAAACTCTAAACCCTTTAGAAAATCGTCATCACTTAATTCCTGGTGCATTTGAATGTGTGTCACGCCATTAACCTCTTTTTATCTTTACGCTAATATTGGTTGAGGTGCAAAATCAACCTCGCAACTACACCTCTGCTTAGGTAGGAAATTAACAATGTTTGACAGACGTTAGCATCCCGGAAACCCAATCGAAGACGGGGTAGGTTCTAAACAATTAATTTATAGGCGCCACCAACTTATAATTTACTAACGTCGTCCGAGGTGGAAAATGGGAAGTTGGATCCCAAGATAGATAATCACCTACCTTTATGTCCCCTATGTGTTCTTAGGTAGACTTAACTTCAGATATTTCGACGTAAAAGAAAAAGACAAGTTGCAACCAAAACCTCATTTAATTAATAATATAAAGCAACCCCACAATTATAATTCTTCGGTACAAAATTGTACACAGAAGCCCCAACTTTACGTTCACGTAACCAAACTAAAAGAATTTAATTGGGCGAAACTCCAACAATTTGAGGAAAATTATTGCGCTCACCATAACAAGATAATTTTTAATTCGTCGTAAGAGGCCCCGCAGATCAGAATAATGCGTAAACATAAAGCGACCTAGGAAAGAAAAATTTCATGGGTATAAACCTTGAAAACGCAATACAATCCCAACTATCGGAGCACCCTATATATGGTGTACGTAAAATTGATTCCCCAATAAATTTAATACTACAATTGTACTTAATATCTAAATATTTTCTCAAATAGACCCCAATAGTACAATTCAGTGACACAAAATCAATTAACTAATTAACTCTTAACCGAAGGTAATGAAATTGTAAATACAAAGGCAAGGTGATAACATTTAACGTGTAAACAAATTTAAATGCACTTCCGTTTTAAAATAGAAACGGCTATCGCTGCGACCGTGTTCCAGGCTCCTTATCAATGGCCCCCAAGCGCGTCTGCTCGGTTTTGGAAAAACCTTCCCAATGTAACTCGCCGATGTCTGCGTATCAATCGGACCAACTTGCGGAACGTAGAATTTCCAGATTTCCAGCTGCGCGAACTTGCCTAAATTAATTCAGCGGATATTAGAATTAAAGTTCAAGAAATTAAGACAGGACAAAATTTTTCTGTCAATAAATAACTCACCAGTTGATGGAAACTGGCATACCACAACAAACAAAAAGTCTTCTTGACCGGGATAAATTCTAAATTGGAAATTGAATTCCTGGAGTATTATGCTATTCCTCAACCATAGGAAACGAACTCCCGTGTAGTGAACCCCAAATCGGAAAATGATTTCCAAATCGATAAACGATTTACCAAGAATTAGTTCACTATACACATATACATCCGGCAAGAACGCCAATACTAAAGTGTTCTATTCGTGCTGCGCCGTTTGACGGAAGTGTAACTTCGAAATGAAATAAATTCCTACAAATATGCAAACAACTAAATATGTAGTAAGAGTTGCTTTCAATTAGGTGCGGAAATCGTTACATGTGATATGTATGAAATTTATTTTTTTTTAAGATTCGACCAACAGATCGTTTACTTATTCCTACACAATTCCAGCACAACAGATAACTCATTTTCTTCGTTCACAACATTTTTAATTCGTTCACGTTTTTCATATTGTACATTGCCGGTTTCCACAAATCTATCAAGCAGGTTTTGGAAGCTCTCAACTTTAGGAAGCCTTCGTTGGTGGTAAATTCTATTGGCAAGCAAACAATTTCTTTCCGACTCGTCTAAAACAAAAATCATGTCTACAAGTTCTTTATTAAAATTCATTTTGGAAAACTAAACTACTACAAATACAAACCGATGGTTGATAACTGCGAGAAATGTACGTTTGACGTTTCTGCAAAACGATTGCTAGCAAACAGATGCTTTATTGTTTTGTCGAACACAAACAACCAAACTAATTTACAACCAAATAAATTCACTAATGTGCTGTGTGAGATCGAGACACAAAAATAAAATGCACCCAATGAAAAAAATTGATGCTGTTTTTATGGGCTACATAAACATGGGGTTTTGTTTTATTTGAAAAAACCATAATTCTTTAAATAAATATTGTTGAATTTTGTACTATTTGCTCAATACATCAAAAGTGGTTACAAATAGTCATAAGAATGTACATACAAAAAATGTTCGCTATTTAATTCTACATAACATCGTTAAAAAATATACAGGGTGTTCCATTTGCAAAAGTTGAGAAAAATAACTTTGAAGTTCTCAAAATGTGAAAATTAATTTTGAACACTCTGTACATGGTGGCTTTACAATATTTAAACAAGAGCGCCCTACAACCTCCTACAATAAGGTCCTTATTTAATTTCATCTTCAAAGCTGCGGCCGCGGAAATGGTGAATTGTTAAGTGGAGCAATGTAAAAATCGAATTTTTGAAAAAAAATTTAATACTTCTAAACCAGACATTAGATGGCCCTAATATTTTAGATATGAATAAACATCCCAAGAGAAGTGTTAAATATGCAAAAACATTCAGGGCATTCCATTTAAAAAAAATTACCTTTAGCATGCCACACTTTTTTGTAACAACCTGTATATTTGAAAATAATTTTAATGTATCCGCATTTACCCACAGTTTGCATTTGCATTAGAAAGATTCTTTTATCTGTTACAGTATATGAGCTATGGAACTCCCACGCACTATTGCCCCACCCTGTATTATAAAAATGCAAAATGATGACATTTTTAATTTTTATTGTTTAATCGATTCCTAATACAAGAATCTTATAGGAATTGTCCGATCCAATGATATTACAACCTGCATCGTTAGCTTTAGCATCCTTAAAGAAAAAGGAACAAGAATTAGGCTTTTTTCTCCTACCTAGCAATTATGCTATTCATCAGATAGCAGAAATTAAATATGGATCTCCTGCACATAATAGCAGTAAAATTGAAGAAGGTGATGAAATCGTGCAAGTAAGTAAAGAATTTTCTTTATTTGAAGAAATATTATAAAATATAGCAATATCAGTAGTTCTTTTGAATTTCATTTTATATTTTTAGCATTCAGTAATAAAATAAATTATATATTGGATTAAAAAAAAAAGTATGCTTACTGAAGTATTGGTTGATTTTTATAGGTAAATTATCAAACAGTAGTTGGGTGGCAAAGAAAAAATGTGCTATTATTACTCCAAGAATCACCTCCAGAAGTTGTACTTACTTTGAAAAAGCGCCCTCGACACACCAAAGTTTATGGACAGATTTACATGAAACCTTACCGTTTACCAAGTAAAAAACGAGCAACACCGTACTCACGTTGGAATGACAACTTGCCATCACCCCAACTTCTTGCCATTCATGATCTACCACAGATACCACCTCCAAGGTATTTAATTTTAGTTAAATTTTAATAAATAATTGTTTTGAATTTTCTGTACTTATTTAATCGAATCTTCTTATGTCGAAGATAATTTGTTGCTGCTGTCTTCCATATTTTTTTCCATTGTGTCCTGTCTTATGCTAGTACTCCCCTCTTCCCTGACTCCCTTCTTCCATATCTTTCTTGGTTTCAAACACCTTCTTGGCTGTCCTTTCAGTACTTCTTCTGTGTATGAGACTTAGACATTTCAGCTGTAATTGTTCTACTAATGAAAGTTTGAGTATCTGACTTAAAAATTATTTTTAGACTACCACCAGTAGTAGCCCCACCAGAAACTGAAACCGAAATAAGCAGCAGTAGTGATAGTGAACCCCTAGATAGCCCATTAGATGGGGGTGGAAGAGTATACCCCTTAAAACCGCGACCAGTATTACAAAGGCGAAATACCATCACAGGAGCAAGTCCAACGAGTAAGAGACCACATCAAGCGATTGAACAGGTAAATAGAAATTGCAAGTGAGTGGTAAATTTAGTTTTTATGTTGGCCTTTAATATGAAGAATTTTGAGTGGTCAGTTTCCTAGTAAAACATTTAATTAATACTGTTATTGTATGATTTCTTCAAATAAAATTTTACCAATGAGGCTAATGAGGAGAATAAAGAATAAAATAAATAAAAATGGTCATCTTAAATTGGAGGAACCTGAACATGAGAATAGCCAAAGAACTTTTTAAAAGTTCACAAGAAAATATGGTGAAAATCTATTCAATCACAAATGCTGCTAGAAAGAATATATCCATAAGTTCTGGAAGATTGCTATGATTAAACCTATTTTTAAGAAGGGAGCCAGATTTGTACGTAACAACTATAGGGGAATCAGTTTATTGAACTGTTCATATAAAAAATATTCTAAAATTCTCACTCAACGAACAAGCAACATCTCTGCAAATATTTTAATAAGAGAATAAATAGGGTTCAGAAAAGGAAAATCATGCAGGGACAACTGATTATAGCAAGCTTTGAAAACTTACTCCAAAAAACTACCTACAAGTTAAAAACTATAATAATAAAAGAATATAATTTAGATATATCTGTAGGAAAAACAAAGGTAATTGTATTTTGTGCTCCCGAACCGAAGACATCTAAAATTGTATTGAGCAATAAAAGTATGGAACAAGTTGGAAAATTCTATATAGGGGAAACAGACATTTCCACTATAATTGAAAATTTTAATTACTATAATGAAACTATAAGAAAGATGTTAAAGAATAAAGTAAGAGCAGACATTTTATTAAAATTTTGTAATGTGGCAGAAGAATGAAACGCTCAAAGTCTGATAATTATATAACATATTCACAAGGCTTAAAGAGATACTTCAAAAAATTGAAACACAAAAGAAGCAGAAATAGGAACATAACACAGACTAGTAATAGCAAATTACCAAGCTATACTAAACCACAAAAAAAGAAATAAGGACATACAGTATCGCTTAGCGATACATAAGCTAAAAAATGCAAAGTACCAGAATGCGATAGATACAGAATTCCAAAACTGGAGAACGGAAAAACAGATTGGGCTTTAGAAGAAAGATAGATAGCTTTCAAAGAGACAGTGTTGAAGATAGAAGAGAATATATGTGGTAAGAGTAATTATAATGAGCATTTTAAAAGGATGCGATGGTGGAATAGCGACATACAAACACTGACAAAAGGAAAGAAAATAAGATGGAAGCAATATATATAAACAAAAACACAGAATGTCAAAGAAGATTATAATAGAAGGAGAAACATGGTGAAAAAAGCAAAAAAGCAATCCTGGAAGGAGTTTGGAGAAGAGATAACAGAATTACATAAAATAGACAGCGGAAAGTTCTGGAGGAGAATAAAAAGATTAAGGGGAAATAAAAGGAAAGAAATAAAAGCAATAAAAAATAATTCAGGTCAAACACAAATAGACACAGAAGAAATACTAGAAGTGTGGAAAGAACACTACACAAATATGTATCACATGACAGTGCCAGATGATAAAATAATAAGAGAAGAACAAACTGAACAGCAACAAAAAATTAAGAGAGAAGAAGTCGAAGATGCCATCATAGACTTATAGAAAATGATTATAAGCAAGCATTACAAATAATCAAAATTGGAAAAGCAAGTAGAGAAGATGGTATAACACCGGAGATGATTAAATGACTGGGGAAAAAAGGAATAGATTGAATATGGGCTATCTGTAAAGAAATATGGGAACAACAAAAAATCCCGAGGAACTGGGAAAACAACTTATTAATACGAATATACAAGAAAGGAATGCAGACACATTGCGAGAATTACAGACCAATCTGCTTAGCCCAAACCAGCTACAAGTTATATACAAAAATCTTAGAAAAAAGATTAAGAGAATATATTGAATCGAAACTAGGCGAAGAACAGACAGCATTTAGACCAAACAGGCAAACGATAAAATATATATAATAAGAAATATAATAGAAAGAAAGACAGAAGAAGGAGAGGAACTATATTTAACTTTTATCGATCTAAAAGCAGGCTTCGATATGGTAGACAGAAGAGAGATATGGAAAACCCTGAGAGAAATGGAAATACCGAGTACTTTAATAAACACTGTAAAAGGGTTAGAGCAAAAGTGCAAATGACAGGACAAAGATCAGTTGAATTTAAAATGATTAAAGGAATAAAACAAGGAGACAGCCTAAGCCTCTTACTATCTATCATTATTATGGATAAAATTATTAGACAAATTAAGGAAAAATATAACCGAATGGATACAGTAATTTTTTTTTTACTCCCAGATTATTTACAATCTGTCCATATGGACAATAAGTAAGTGATATAACAGTAATCAGAAAATCATAATTAAGATGTAAGCAATTACCCTATGGCTCATGCCTTTTATGCTACCGTCTCAATCAAGACTTATTTTAATTACTGGGATTGTTCTATTCCAATTAGTTAATTAATTAAATCTAGTTGCTAAATCTAATGGCTTAAACCTCTTAAGTCTACGCGTGTCTGTTATTTCTGTGAGTAATCTCTTAGCTAGTCTATTTGGATGCACTCTCAATCTATCACTGTATTTTACACTATAATTTCTGGTTTCTTCTTTCACGGTTGGGATTCGTAGATCTCTTCTAATGATTTCATTTGTCACGAACCACGGTGCGTCGACTATCATGTGTAACACTTTGGATTGAAATCTCTCCAAGATTTCGATGTTGGAGGCCGACGCTGTGCCCCAGAGTTGGACTCCATATGACCATACTGGTTACAGTAATAGGGTACAGGAATCTAGAAGTAGTTAAATTGTGCAGCCTTATACGCGAATGACGTGATACTAATAGCAAATAATAAGAACAAAATGCAAAATTTAGTAAACGCCTGGACTAAAAAAATTGAAAACATAAAATGGAAGTAAATATGAACAAAACAAAAACTATGATTGTGAATGAAAAACAAAAAAACACCCAAAACGACAAAGAAATCAAATGCAATAATGCAACATCGGAAAGAGTAACAACATACGAATTCTTGGGAAGTAAAATAACAGAGGATGGGAAAATATAAGCCGAAATATCAAACAGAGCAAATAAATCAACAAGATTATATTACTCCATAAACAAAACAACATTAGGATATAAAGACATAGACATGGAGGTGAAAAGGAAAATCCATAATATGATAACAATATCAACAATAACATACACATGTGAAAACACTAAGCACTAAGGCAAAAAGATGGAAGTAAAATAAAAGTTATTGAAATGAAATATTTCAGGAAAATGGGAAAATGGGACAGGATAAGAAACGACAATATTAGAGAAATAACAAAACAAGTATCAATAATGGAAAAAATAAAAAAGAAACAAACTGGTATGCTCATATATTGAAAATGAAACCAGACAGAATTACAAGAATAATAATGGAAGCTGGCAAACCAATCAAAAAGCTAAGGGGAAGACCAAGAAGATGGACCAAATCCAAGAAATGGGAATGGAAAGAGGAAAGATGGTAAAGGAAATGAGAACCCTAACAAGAGACAGGAAAGAATGGATGCAGGACAAGGAACCCACATCCGACGCCTAAAAGGGCATAAGGATTAGAGAAGAAGAAGTAAAGTGTCAAACATGCATTGTAACAAAAAGGAGAAAACAAAGAATTCATACAACAGAAATGAGATTCTTTAGATTAGTAGCTGGATATACCTTAAGAGAATATTCGAGAGAAATACTTTTGAACTCGATACCAAAATAAAAGACCACAGAGACAAGTGCCTTCACATAATAATCATTGCAGAAAACCCACGAAACATCTTTTTGAATGTAATTGTAAATAAACTAAACTCTACTTGTTGAGCATTGAGCTAGAACGTAAACAAACGCTTGACAGGTGCGTTGATTTACCGGATGTGTATTTCGTAATATTCTTTGCGTTTCTAAATTAACGTTCGCGCCTTCAGAATTTTTTTTTAGAAGAATTTGTGGTTCTGAAAAGAACCATTTTTTTTACGTAAAGGTGTTTTATGGACTTGGAGACATCTGCATTACAAAAATTGACGTAAAAGCAATCTGCTGTTAAGTAGATTTTCTTCTAACGTCGAATTATACAATTTTACTATTAATTGTTTTTCATTTAGTAGTACGATTACACGTTTCTGGAACAACTTGCTCCATTTTAGGAAAATAAGCACCAGGCACTATACAAACGTTCCGAAAACCGATAAGCACTGCTCAAAAAGCACACAAACTTAACCCGGTAATTACGAGTGCAAAGTAAAGGTTTTGAGCGTTTGTTGACTTTCTAGCTCAATGCTCAACAAATAGAGTTTAGTGTGTGGTAACAACCTCCTCTTATGTGTATTTTGTCCGTCACCATTGCTAGATTTAAGCTGCAGTAAGAAAACCTCTAAACATTTTTAAAAGTGAAAATACAAAATAATGTAAAATGTTCTATAACAAAAATGTAGTCTTATGTATCTTAGATCTATTATTCTGTAGAAAACTACAAATTGTAAGCTAATTTGGTAAGAGTAATATTTTTCAACACAATATTATTGAAATTATTAATAATATTGTATTTTTTATTAATATAATATAAAATAATACAAAATTATGTTCAGGGTATTTACATTTTTTATAACCAATATTTTTTCATAATTATTCTTAGAAGTCAATACCTTAATCATACAAATAAACTAATTTTGTTATCTAAACACTGTAAGACTGTTTTTTTACAGTATTGGCAACAGTTAAAGAATCAGGCTGCTTCGAAACATTCAAGCTCGTACAATATTCAAAGTAATAGATACGAAGATGAATCTACACTTTTACGCGACAAAAGTGTATCTTGCAGCAATGGCTTTGAACTTGCACCTCGCCCAACTACAGTTATTGGTATATCTCACAACAAAAGTGCTGCATCAGACTTTAAAAAACAGTTCCAAGAAAAATCCCTAAAAAAGAAGAAGGTTAATTTCGAAGATAGTAAAAACACATATGATGATTCAAATCGAGCAAAACTAGTAAATATAAATGCTAGTGCTAATATAGGAACCAATCTTTCTGAACGCATGCCTAGTACAAATTTAAATGAAGAACATAGTATAAGTGTTAATTCATTGAGTAGTTTAAACGAATCAATCGATTTCATTGATGAAGGAGAAGATATAACAGACAGAAGTAAAATGAAATCAGAATGGCAAAAGCAGATCGTTGAAGAAATAATTGATACTATTAATTTCGAAAAAGATATTAATAATTTTCCAAAACCATGGGATGGTAGAGATAAGGCTGATACTGAGTCAGATGAACTTGCTACTGTACAGAGGGATGCCGCTTTTGCAGACGTGCATGTACATAATATTATCAAAAAGTTTGATGGACAGAATTTGGATACTGTTAATATTTGGGACCCAAAAAATGTAAAACCGAAAATATTTCCTAAGAATTTTGTGGAAAAGCCTCCTGAATTACCCCAAAAGCCAGACTTTTCCAAAAAACCTGTAGTGCCACCAAAGAATGTTAGAAACAGAGTGAGAGGTAAGTTGTTGCGTATTTTTTAAGGTTTGTTTTATAATGCTGTTTTAGGCCTGTATGACATGGCACAGAAATTTGTACAAAATTTTATTCAAAATTTTCTACAAAATTTATTTACAAAATTTTCTACAAAATTCTCTAAATCAGGTATTAGGCCTGTATGTCACGGCACAGAATTTTGTTTGAACAAAATTTTGTACAAAATTCTGTGCGGTTTCATACAGGCCTTACACAGAACAGAATTTTGTACATAACTCTGTCTGTGAGCATGCGCAAATAGGTGCAAATTATGTTGACATCAGTGGAAAAACTGTCAAAATATTCACGTGACTGTCAATAAAGTGAATTCTATCAAGAGTTCATAATATTCGTTTGATGTATAAGTTCGTAGCGCTTTTCTTTATTTAACTTACATTAACGCATGACAAAGCAAATAAGCTGCAGCAATAAAAAACACAAGCAACATAAGTGAAAAGGCGCAGAGTGTCGGTAGGTGAGGTAAACATATTCTTCTCTGCCCTCTGTGATTGTTAATAAACACGAAAAATTGCTCGTTTGCGCATCGATGCGACCCCGACTTCCTAAAAAATTCTGTCAGTCTTAGAACATAAATCTACAGTATTTTGTACAAAGTTTTGAACAAAATTTTGCTGTATGACACGACACAGAATTTTGTAGAAACACTTTGTACAAAATTCTGTAAATGTTAGAACATAAATCTACAGAATTTTGTACAAAGTTTTGAATAAAATTTTGCTGTATGACACGCCACAGAATTTTGTAGAAACACTTTGTACAAAATTCTGTAAATGTTAGAACATAAATCTACAGAATTTTGTACAAAGTTTTGAATAAACTTTTGCTGTATGACACGACACAGAATTTTGTAGAAACACTTTGTACACAATTCTGTAAATGTTAGAACATAAATCTACAGAATTTTGTACAAAGTTTTGAATAAACTTTTGCTGTATGACACGCCACAGAATTTGTAGAAACACTTTGTAGAAAATTCTGAACAAAATTTTGTACAAAATTCTGTGCCGGATCGTACAGGTGTTATGAACTTATTTGTGAAATATAAAATCATCAAAATAAAGAATAGAAATGATTCAATTTGTTAAAAGATATCAATTACACTTCTATTTATTTGACCAGTATAATTATTAATTAATGAAAAGTATTTGTAAACTAAAGTTTAGATTATTAGTTAGTATAAATAATTAAATTAATAGTAATTTTAATTCTGTTTATAATTTTGTACCTACTAAGTATTTTTACATCATTCTGTGTCATGTCATACAGTATTCTGTGTACAACAAAATGTTTAAAATTCTGTAGATTCATGTTTTAAAATATACCGGATTTGGTTCAGAATGGACGGCGCATTTATGAGCAAACGTGTAATATTTAGTATTTATACCTGTGTGTTAAATTCTGGTTTGTCATACACGTTTTATAGAATTTTGTAAAACTTTTGTGAATAAACATTGTATAAAATTCTGAACAGAAATTTATACAAAATTCTATGTTGTGTCATACTAGTCTTAGGCCTGTATGATGTGGACACAGAATTTTGTACAAAATTTTGTTCAAAGTTTTTTACAAAATTCTGTGTCGTGTCATACAACAAAATTTAAAATTATTTTAAGTGTTTATCACTGTGTGTTAAATTCTGGTTTGTGTCATACACATTTTACAGAATTTGGTACAATGTCGGCATCGCATCGATGCGCAAACGAGTAATTTTTAGTGTTTGTTAACAATCACAGAGGGCAGGGAAGAATATGTTTACCGCGTGTTTGCCCCGCCTGCCGACACTCCACGCACTTTCTCTTATCTCGCTCGCGTTCTTTATTGCTGTAGCTTGTTTGCTTTGTCGTGCGTTCATGTAAAATAAATAAATAAAGGCGCTACGAACTTCTGCATTAACCTAATATTATAAAATCTTGATAGAATTCTACTTTATCGACAGTCACCTGGTTATTTTGACAGTTTTCTCACATACGTCAATGTAATTTGCACCTATTTGCGCATGCTCAGACAGAACTTTGTACAAAATGTTGTACAAAATTGAAAATGGTTCTATGTAGTGAATCTAACCTGAGAGTTTATTCTACATGGAATGAAGTATCAACATTTTTGTGGCAACCGATTTTATAGAAACTGAAATACTTCAAAATAAGTAAATCATACCAAAAAAACCAAATACTATCCTTAGGGAATTTAAAGTTTACATGGAATTCAACCACAGAATAACAATAGAAAATACAAGGGGTTGTAGGGAAAAAATTCTTACTGTAGGAGAACTAAAATTAATTTCCTATAATTGGCGCTCATTAACAAATTTAATTAAAGTACCGCATGGTTTTCCATTCCATTATCGTATTCCTTGTACCTCATGGTGTCAGATTCTTAATCCATTTCTGTATTTTTTTTCCTATTTAGTGCCAGTAGCTTCCTAGTATTGCCTGCTATGAGAACTATATTATCAGCAAAAACAGTAGCTTAATTTTGTATATTAAGAGTATTCTCCTTATTAGTTCTGATTATGTGATCCATCGATATTCCAAATAGCAGAGGACTAAGTGAGTCTCCCAGCTTAATGTCTCAGACTCCTTCCCCCTGATTCTTCCTACTTCCTCTCTTCCTGTATATAATTTTTTTGCAACATCTTTAACATATTCAGGTTTTCTGCTTCTTCCATTGCTTTCCATAAAGTGGATTTTGGCACTGTACCAAATGCTGCTTGCAAATCCATGTTTGCAAGGTGTACTGGCTTTCCTGCCTCTAGTTTCTTTTCAGTTCCTGTTTTAATGACATGTAATGTGATCTTGTTTGTGTGTTTTTCCTGTATGCTGCGTTCTTCTAATTTATTTTGTACGTGAAGCCTAATTTTCCTCTCTATTATTTTTGAATAGACTTGTATGGATGATGAAAGTTGTCACACTCATTAGTGTTTTCCTTCTAATGTAATAGTATAATCTTTAGGTATCTCTTCTTCAGCCCATGTTTGTTGCCATATTCTCAGGATCCATTTTTCTAGTCTTTCTCCACCATATTTGACCATTTTAGAGGTAATTTCATCTCTTTCCTAATTTCATATGCGTTATTGCTTTGTATATTTCTTCAGTTACTGTTCTGTCTTCATGGTCTCCTAGGTTTTTGTTGATAGTATTTATATTTATATATAATTTTCTCTGCATTCCTAACTGTTCCGAATTTCTTTTCAAAATATATCCTCCAGGTGTCTGGTATTTTGTTCTTTTCTGTCATTATATTTCCTCTTTATACTCCAGGTTTGTTCACTGTTTTTCCCTCTTAAGGTTTTTGAGTATTGTCCAGAACACTTTCATATTGTTTTTATTGTATTTAAACTTCTCTTCTGTTTATCTTTCAAATTCAAATTGACTTCCCACGTT
Organism: Limonius californicus; assembly: GCA_014611495.1. Classification (NCBI taxonomy): domain Eukaryota; kingdom Metazoa; phylum Arthropoda; class Insecta; order Coleoptera; family Elateridae; genus Limonius; species Limonius californicus. The sequence goes on from JABXWE010015628.1 coordinate 40,865, forward strand.
TCAGTCTTTACTGTTTTTACAGGTTTCTTTTCTTCCCTTTTTAAATAATATATTCTTTTAGATTTGCAGATACATTTCTTGTGGTTTTCTTCTTCTTGAGTTTCTCTGTCACTTCTTCATTCCACCATTTTGTTCTTTTTTGTATGTAGCTTATTTTTTACCTTCCACATACTACTCTGGATGCTTCTATTATTGCTATTTTTAATATTGCTCTTTTTTTTTTCTATGTTCCAAGATGTAACCTGTTGTTTCTCTTCTGTCTTACAACATTATATTCTGTAATCAAGGTCATTCATGTAATTTATTTTCTCTACGACTATAATATAATGTATTTGTTACATATACCTTTTTAGTTGAAGAATGATAGATATTCTCCATTGCCGTTGGATTCTGTAAAAAACGGTGGGATAATGAATCAGAATCCAATGGGCGTGGCATGTTAGCGCTTCGATCTCCCACTTGTTTTTGAAGTAACTGTCAAAAACAGTTTTAAATTTTCGTATTCGTTAAAATAGTAAGAACTAGGTATGAATAATTCAGACAGCGAAAATGCTGAGATGTGTTTGCCACCAGAAATAACGGAAACCGCGAACACGACGTGTAATTTACTGCCGAGGAAATCGCAGAAACAGTACACACGGCATAAAATCGTTGTGGCTAGTGAACCGATATATGTATGTACGTTCATCTAAAGCATAATTTTTATAATACTGATTCAGACCAAAAATTGTAACTTCCTATGAAATAGTCGTAGAGAAAGTATAGTCTCCTACTCGTGTAGAATAGCTATTATTCACTCGGATGATTCTGTCACTCGCCTTCGGCTCGTGACAGAATTTTCATCCTCGTGAATAATAGCTGTCATTCTACACTCGTTGAAGAATATAGTATTCTTCTGGGTTAATGTTAGTTTGTTTTTGTTGATTTTTTGGTATTCTTTTAACGGTGCTGGTTTTCTGGTTTACTGTGTGTAGATATGTAAATTCATCTTGTTAATACTGTTTGATCTATATGTAAATTCACTTGGTCAGTTTAGTCATTCTAATTCGTTAAGGGAATCTTCAGGTATTCACAAAAATCTATTATAGCCACCCTAAAAATCTAATTTGATTAAATTGAAAATATGGGAACTTTCCTCTGAAGTATGTATGGACCTTTTCTAGTCACCCTGTATATATTTGTGCTGATTTTTATTCAAACATTATGAATTGATTTGTGAACAGATATTTTTTTCATAAAATCAATTTGAAAATAACTTTTTTATTATTGATGGAAACTCAAATTTATTTTGATCAATTGTAATTGAATAATTGATTTTTTTCATCAAAAGTTAAATAGCAGATACCAAAGTATGTATTACTTGGATTAGCAAATCTTCTTCTTCTTCTAATCCTTCATGCCCTTTCGAGCGTCGGATGGTGGTCTCTAGTCCCTTATCCATTGCCTCCACCTCTTCCTGTCCCTCGCTATTGTTTTAATCTCCTCCAGTGTCGTACCTTTTTCTGCTGCTATTTCTTTAATTTGGTCCAGCCATTTCTTCCTAGGTCTGCCTCTTCGTTTCTTAGGTGGCTCTCCTGCTTCCATTAGTCTCCTTGCAATTCTGCCTGGTTCCATTCTTGTCATGTGTGCGAACCAGTTCAGCTGCCTCTTTTTTATTTTTCTCTGTATTGGTTCCTGTTTGATAATTTCTCTAATGTCACTCTGTTCCACTTCGTCTTTCCTGCCATTCTCCTAAGGTGTTTCATCTCCATGGCATTTATTTTAATCTCGTCCTTTTTTCTAAGCGTCCATGATTCACTGGCATAGGTAATTGTTGGAATTGTTATCATATTATATATTTTCTTTTTTACCTCTAAATCTATATCTTTGTGCCCTAGTATTGTTTTATTCGTAGTGTAGTAGATTCTTGACGATTTGTTCGCTCGGTTTGCCAGCTCGGCCTCGATTTTTCCGTCTTCTGTTATTATACTTCAAAGGAATTCAAACATCGTTACTTTCTCCAGTTTCTTGTTTTTACATTTTATGTTCTTATTGTTTTGGTCTTCTTTTTGTTTCTCATTTACTATCATGGTTTTGGTCTTGTTTATGTTCACTTCCATTTTTATTTTTTCTATTTCTGTCGACCAAGCATCCACCAGCTTCTGCATTTTACTCCTAGTATTTGAGATTAGTACCACGTCGTCTGCATACAGTAGGCTGTTTAGTTTTATTGCTTCTAAGTTTTTATATCCGATTACTGTGTCCAGATGTCTGTAT
>JABXWE010015629.1:0-23963 GCA_014611495.1 Limonius californicus
GAAATATAAAAGGCAACCCTCGTACTATATGAAAGAAACTAGCTTTACAGCATGCCGAGCTTTAAAAAATTATTTTTTGCTTTACGAGATTAAACAATTATTAGAAACTGTGAATACAAACTATTTATTTAAAAATTAGAACTTTTAGAACATTCTTCTCTGTAATTCCCCATGACTGCCTTTTTGCTTAAAATAAAAAAGGAAGGCCTTGTTGTCCTCCTACCCAAGCATCCTGTATAAACGAAAATAGTTTTACTCTATGCCGTGCGTTAACATTAACAAGTTTTAAATTTATTCTTTCATCTCAATTTAATATTACAAGGGGTATCGAAAAACTTGCATTTAGTGAATATCCTGTGTGTTCGTAAATTCTATGACGACATTTCGTAAATGATCACATTGTATGGTTTTTAATAACGACTCGTTTTATTTTAAATAGAATCATCTCTATATTTACATATACAGGGTGAGTCTGCTAAGATGAAGTAGCGTTATACGACGGTTATTTGAAGTGTTAGAAAAATTATTTTTGGTCAAATTGTAATACGAGAAGGCAGCATCTTCTGAGTATAGAAGCAACTAAAATCATTGTTTTAGGTTTCCAGCAAGATTAAACAATTTTTTGAACAACGAATTATAATTATGTATTGGAAAATTAGAACTTTTAGTATCGATTATGATTTAGAGCATTCTTCTCTACCAAGTCTCATTTAAAAACATTTACATAAAGAGTTCAAAAACGTTTTAAAAAAATTGTGTAATGGGTTTGCCAATTCCAGTTAGTAGGTATTAACCTAAAATCAAAAATTAAGCAAAAGTGCATCTAGCTGAAATCACATACCGTGAAAACACAACAAAAATTCAAACATTAGAGAAAAGAAACAATGCAGCTCTTACAATATTATTGCCGCTATTGATTTTTGCTATAATCAACCAATAAGACAATTGTATGTAGACAAACTTACTTGATATTGAGCTGTAAGTTTACGGGTAACACTAGTTTCTGCTACATATCCATTTTCAGTAACACTATCGGGTGATATGTTTAGTTGTAAACCAGATACTACTTGTACTGACAGCCTCGATATGCCAACCTTATCATTTCCTACCCTCACTTCTTTTGCACCAATCACTCTTCCTGTGATTGGGGAAAGTACCTACAACGATTTCAACCATCATTTTTGTTTAGATTGGAACTAAAATCAAAACATCTTACTTGAACTTCTGTTCTTCCCATACTACGCCCCTGTAAAATTCTCCCTCGAAGGCTAGCAATACGGGGGTCACTAACCCGTAATAAAGGAAGCACTAGATCAGTAACCCGCAACCATGTGCGGCGATTGACTAGGTAAGTAACGCGCCCAGAATCATGGTCACTAGCCATAAAATGGGCATAAACATCAACAGGACTTTGCTGATATCTTAAACGACACGTTGGACGCTCTATCACATTGCCCATGTCATCAGGGATCATGCTGCTACCGCTCCATGCACTATATGAACGCTTCCTTCTTTTTATTTTTGTACCACTAGAAACAAAGAAATATTTTATTTCCATCAAGATGGAATGGAATTGTTGACATTTTCAAACTGAATGTGTCCTATTTTACCCTGATAAAAAGGGTTCAGTAACCCCACTCTAGTAAAGCTGTTTTTAATGGCACTGTACTGACCTAGCATGATAATCAGGTACTTTCCAAGATTTAATTTGTGATAAACGCGTATCCAGCACTTGTAAATCAAGAGGAAATTCAGGCATCCACACAGTAAATCTAGCTAGCCCCGTGTACGTCCCATATTTAACTAGCACTGAGCCATTAACAGAGCCCCTTGCCTCACTTCCGTCCACGTATACGGAACTACATGATGATGATACCTTCAATATTAAAAAGTTTTATAAATAATTAACTTATTTTAAAATAAGAAACAGTACCTTCAAGACGCTATCATCTTCAGAATGACATGAGGCTTGGAATGTTACATCAGCAGCTTTTCCTGCTTGAGACACAATGAGAACTTTCATGGCTTGGGATACTTGACGGCCAGTTAATACAGCTGTGTTTAAGACCTCCCAGTTCTGGAAAAATAAGCAAAAATTGTCAAGGGAAATAACATAGAAAGAAGAATCTTAAATGCAATACAACCCATATAAAGGGACTAAATAGTATGAAATGGTCACTATAAATAGGTTGCCAGTTTAGAGAAAATGTGTTTTTTAAGAAATATAAAATAAAGCAGTACAGAATGTGTTTTCATTATGAAATTTAGCACTTTCTGGTTTTCAGTTAAATTTAGGTCCTTGTACTTTTCTGTTTTAGTTTTGGTACGTCCGTCATATTGGATAACTGCTACTTGAACACTAATATTTTCAGAAACAAAAATGTGTAGGATACCTTGTTGACACAAATTCACCCACTTTTATTACCAATAAGAAATTTTTTAAATTACTTGGTTGCAAGGAGATAAAAATCTTCTTGCTGAAAGCATTTCTTAGTAAATAAACAATATGGGTATTCCCAGGATTTCTTGAAGATGGGAATCAAAATAGAAATGAAGCTAAAATTTTAGTAAACGTAGCTTTGGAAAATGGTGTCTTTGGAGAGATGTAATTAGAATAGGTTGTTTGAGAGAAACAGTCGCCGATTACTATAAGCAGAAAATCCTAACCTAATATTAGCTAACGTAAGCTAACATAACTTAACTTAATCTGGAACAACTATATAAAATAGATAATCAGGCTGGTAGAACCGACGTATCTTCTTAATTTAATGTGCAAACCCTGATCACTACACATATGCAGAAAAACCTAACCTAATATTAGCGAACGTAACCTAAAATAACGTAACTTAATCTGGAATAACTTTATGAAATAGATAACCGGGCTGATAGAACCTACGTAACTTTTTAATTTAATGTACAAACTCTGATCGCTATACATATGCAGAAAAACCTAACGTAACATTAGCGAACGTAACCTAAAATAACCTTTTTTTTATTTTCTCATTCATTCCTACTACCGTTCCCCCCTGGAAACGGTTTTCGCATTACTTCATGGGGGTGCGGGCGTCCCTTACACACTAAACATTCATGCAACATGCACCCTAAACTTAATTAAGCGAAATGCGGTCGCCCCAGTCGGGATTCGATACCTCGACAGATCGGACCGAATTTCGCGTGACCTTGAGTGGCAGTGCGTATCCGAACTACTCCACCGAGGCCCCAACCTAAAATAACCTAACTTAATCTGGAATAACTTTATGAAATAGATAATCAGGTTGTTAGAATAGTCGTTATTTATTGATAACTATATGCAGAAAAACCTAACCTAACATTATCTCAAATAAGCTAACACAATACATCTTAATCTTGAACAATTTAATGAAATTGATAATCAGGCTAGTATAACCGATATTTCTTCTGAATTTAATGTAGAAACCCGAATCACTATACCGCGTGCTGTCTTTGAATACGCTCCATAGGGAAAATACATGCGTTTGCGGAATTCGTCCGAATTTCTCGCTCCCAAAGTTGAAAAACGTACTCAAAACAAGGTGTACGTAGAAGGGACGTTAATTTTCCAGAGATTACATCTACTTTTTATTTTTATAATACCAAATTAAGTGATAAAATTGAATAACTATAGGCAGCGTGGCGTAGTGGTAAAAGATTGCCTTTGTAATGCGATCTTTGGGAGTTCGAATCCTCCCTTCTGTTGTATTTTTTAAAATTATTTTTTCATGAAAAATATGTTATTTTTGTAAATCCAATTATGTTATTGTTCTATAAATACACTCATTATTGAATATTGCTTGCTCAAGTGCGGAGATACTTGTATAATCGTTTGGGTTACTCTTTCAATGCAGATGGTAATTCATTCGAACATATGATTTAATTTAAACTTTTGTTTGTCTTAATAATTAGCATTAAACCACATAATTATTATTATGAAATGTGTAACGGTAAATGTAGCAATTAAATAAAACAGTTTTATTCTTTAATTACTTATGAAACCCCATGTATTTTTGGATGATGTGTTTTTAGAGAATAACACAGTTGGATTTATAGATGTACAACGTTTTTCATAAAAAAAAATTAAAAAATAATAAATCTGAAGCAAGGATTCGAACTCCCGAAGTTCGCTTTACAAAGCATATCCGTAACCGGTACTCCACGCCGACGGCATTCGCACATAGGATTTGGCAGTATTACTACGCCAATCCTATAAATTATTTCAGAGTTTTTGAAATTTATTATTCGATTTAGTATTCTAAAAGTAAAAAGTAGACGTAATCTCTGTAAAATTAACGTCCCTTCTGCCTACACCTTATTTTGGAATCATTTTTCAACTTTGGGAGCAGAAAATGAATTCCACAAACGCATGCATTTTCCCTATGGCGCGTATTCAAAGTCGGAACAGGGTACACAAAAAATGTAACCTTTTTTTTCTCTCACTCATTCATACTACCCTTCCCCCCCCCGGAACCGCTTTCGCATTACTTCAGGGGGGTGCGGGCGTCCCTTACATACTAAACATTCATGCAACATGCACCCTAAACTTAACTAAGCAAATGCGGTCGCCCCAGTCGGGATTCGATCGCCCCAACGGAGCAACTGCATTTACTGTGACCTCGAGTGGCAATGCGTTCTCGCACTCGACCACCGCGGTCCCTCAAAAAATGTAACCTAACATTGGCTAACATAATCTAATTTAGTAGGGAACTACTTAATGAAACCGATAACTTAAATATTATTTCCACACATTGATAGGATAAGAAAAAGATGGCCCGGTAGAAGAATTTTTTAAAATGTAAACCATATAAGTACTTCCAGCTATTACAGGTTTTCTTAAAGAATAGGTGTAATAAGAACAATAAATAGAAGGGAAGATAAAATTTTAGAAGAGGTAGGTTTGGAAAATTGTAGCTTTAAAGAGATGTAATTGTAAAAGGTTGTTTCTTTAAAATTAATAACTGATCAGTGTATGCCAAAAATCATAACCTAACATTAGCTAACGTACGCTAACATAACCTAATTTAATTTGCAACTACTTCGTGAAGTGAAATTGTTTACGTAAATTGTCATACCTTATGTTGTTTGCCTAGGATATTTATCGGCGAACTACAATAATATTCCAACCATTATAAGATTTCTTTTGACTTAGGCGGGTTTGCAACATTCTGATAAACGAACATCGCTAATACCACGAATTAAGAAAAATAGCACATAGGATCTACACTTTCAATTTATGAATATGATCTTAAACAGCTCTTGAAATAATTGCTTTAAACGGTTATTTCATAGATATCTTGTACACCCAATATTTTGGCAGCTAACATCTTAGTATAGCTTACATTTTGAGGTACAAAGAGAAATTATGCTGTTTGAAGCTCTGTCTTAACTTAGCACTTTATAAACAGTCAATGAACAATAAAGAGGACAGAGTGAGAAGAGCTGGCAGTACAGACAAAACGAATGAGTTGACAAAAGGCCATGCTTCTAGTTTGGTCTATAGAATACAAAGGCTTTCAGGTTATGCTTTCCTTTTGTTTGTACATTTAAATGAACAAAATTCACGTGATGTACAAATCCAATTTAAGTCTTTTTTGTATGAATCTACTTCTACTGCTATCAGCGAATGTCAAAGGATAATCGTAAATCTCTTAGATTAATTAGAATTTCTATAAAACATTTATTACTTCTTGTTTTCAATTACTCCTCCAAGTAAATATTATTCAACTTTGGACTTTAGAGTCTCAGAAAGTTCTGCATATGCTCATCCAAAAAATAATAACGAAGAGATAATTAAGTTAGAACCTTGTTGAGCAAACAAGACAAAATAAATTTTAAACTAGCGAAGTAACTTCGTAATTCTTTTGCCAAGTTGCTGCAATTAAAAGTTCTTATCCTTGTGCTTGCAAAAACAAAACTGAGTGTATGTTTAAAGTGCTCCAATTTGACACGCATTTTTTCTCATTAGCTGAATAATTATGCAACTAAATTCTTGATTAACTTTTATGGCTCTTAATTGGTAATAAAATCGCGCAGAGTGCTCTGAGAGGAAATCATTTTATAATCAGTGGGTTTAAATGACTACAAGGACGTAAAAGCAGTATAAATGAACCAAATCTCATTTTACTTAAATAAACCATGTAAACTGTATACTAATTAAGATGAACGAATCATGGAATAACAGAAAATTCCAATTTTGGGAGCCGACTTCAGCTCCAATTTCGTTGATAAATTACTGTTTGTTCCGAGCCCATTAATTTTCTTATAGAGGTTAATAAAGCTTTAAAAGAAAGATTGTTTTACTTTAAATTGCTCCGGCAGTAAATCTTGAATGAGGATACAAAAACTTCAGTTGGTGTAGTTGTGAAACTTGTCAGTGTTCGACAAAGTTTAGATGAGCTAATCATGTTGTGTTTAGAAGTTTAGAGGAAGTTTAGGAGTGAAATGGCACAGCTAGGGCAAGTTGTGGTTTTCCTATTACCGTTTGAAAATTATTCACTCAGACTTGCTACACAACAGCATTGGGAGTTCAGAATTCGCAAAGCGTAGAGAAACAACATAAAAGCAGCAAACAATAACTAAATTTCCTTTTGTTTCAATGTTAGTCAAAAATCTAACCGCGGCAGTGTTGAAATAGTCGCCTCGACTGTCCTGATCTCTGTGTCTCAAGGATAAACGGAAAAATTTAATGTAGCTGCTATGTACACTGACAAAATTAAATTGAAAAACGTTTATAACAAGGTTTCCGTTTTCTGTTTGCCTCCAGCTTTCAGGCTGGAGCTGATAAAAGCTTGGGCTTGATCAGACAAGGTTCCCAAGGAATTTGTTTGTTTGCTGGAGGTTTTCCCAAGTGAAATATTACACTTAGGTTGACTGAGTTGTGTTGCTTTTATTAAATGCAAATTTGCAGTGTAGAACCCACTTTAAAAATAAGGACTGTGCGAATGTTTCGCACTTCCTAGTTTGTTACCGACAGAATTTGTAACAGCATTTATGAGCTGCAAAAATTTAATTAAATATCGTAGTTGCTATTTTCAGTGTAAATATCACAAGCTAATTTTGTAATTCCATATGCTAAATTTTTGCTCCGTGTGCAGTGTTTAGCGGTGTGACCAACGTTATTACAATTGTAGCAAATAAAAATTAGGGTTTTTATGGTGTATAAAATTAATTTGGGAGATTACATTAGGACGCGCTGTAGCAGAATTTATTTTTAGTGTCATATGTGAAAATAAATAGTTAAAATTTAAGGTAAGGTAATTTAACTAGCATTTTTGCCGATTTGGTGTAACATTACATTATTTTGTTAAATAAGTTGGTCGAGTAACATAATTGTTACTTCGATTTACTTTAAATTTGTGTAACTTTGAAATAGAATTAGAAGTTTCTACAATGCGAAACGGTGAAATGTTTGGCCTTGCAGATAATTACATAAATTATTCCATTAATGTAATACTTATCGTTTTGATAATATTTCTGAAACCAAAAAGTATTTACATAGTGTAAGTTAAATTTCAGTAATGTTCAACTGAAAGTTACGTTCTCCTTACTACAACATAAAACCTAAAGGTAATTTTCTTGAGTTTATAAAAAAGCCGAGGAACCTTTACGAGGTAAATACCCCGAAATGTACTACAAAGTGACATTTCCTTTTGCTGTTTAAATTTGAAATTACGTAGTAAGTTGACATAATAAAAGGCGCTCCCATATGTTCATTATACATTATGCATTATTGTGCGTGTAGTCTATTAAACAGCAGTGCGAATTTAAATCAATAGTTTGAAAAATAGGAAATATAAGTTAACAGGAAATTAGTAAAGTATAAACAACAGGTATCATGAAATGAGAAAACTGTAAACAACAGGTATAACAGTGAATTACTATTTGGAAGCTCAATATTGTTTTATCAAAAAGTGTGCTGAATAGTAACAGAATTTCGTAGTTTTATCTACCAAGCTGATGTTATTTGGTCACAGTTACTTAGTTAATGTAAAAGGAACTTAAAATTGGTGACAGATACTTTAAAGTTAGCTTCGTGGTGGTAAAACTGAGTAACTTGTCAATATTAAGTAGTTCCAAAGACTTTTATGAGAGAAACAATTGCTTTAAAGTTATAAATTGTAGTACGAAGATGGTTCATCAATTATTGACCGACAAATGAATATTTTTTTCCTAGAAACGTCATATATTGACATTAATATATGCAACTGCAGGTTTATAAAAGTTATACATTTAATATCACTGTGGTGCTGGTGATTTTGTTGAAATGGAGACTTTCGAGAACAGGGCTGGGATAAAATACCTTTTTAAGAAGGGTTTATCATCGCAGGAAATTTATAATGACATGTCCGGAGTGTTGGGTGATTCTACTCTACCATATCAAGTATTAAGAATTGGTGCCAGGGTTTCAAATTGGGAAGGAAGTCGTGTCAACATGCGCCATAGGCTGGACCATTAAAAACTGTTATCACTCAAGAAAATATTGATTTGGTCCATGATATGATACTGAATGATCGGAAAATTACGGTGAAAGATACTGTTGAGACATGTGGTTTTTCTTTAGATGCGTCGAGAAAATTTTGCACGAGGAATTGGGTCTGAAAAAGTCTTCGCATGATGGATTCCGAAAATGTTACCATCTGATCAGAAACGGACCAGGTTTCTCACTGCTACGAGCAATTTGGAATTAATGGACACGGATTTGGAAGTATTTTTGGAAAGATTCCGTAAATGTAGATGAAACCTGGGTTCGTCACTTTGATCCATAGTTAAAACAACAGAGTATGGTATGACGGGCGGCATGGTGGTTCCCCGCCCCCACAATAATTCCCTGTGACTTCATCGGCCTGAAAGATAATGGCAATGGTGTTTTGGGATTCCGTGGGAGTTCTTCTTGTTGATTATTTACCACGTGGTATACAATAACGGGAGACTATTACGCAAAATTCGTACCAAAGGTTCGTGAAATTATAAAGCAAAAACGGCGTAGAAAATTGGAACGCGGCGTTTTGTTTCACCAAGAGAACGCTCCCGCTCACAAAAAGTGTTTCTATGGCTGCTATCCACAAAGCTGCGAATGAGTGATTTGCAGTACAGGACGAATAGTTTTTTCTAAAGGCATTTAAGCTCTGCATCATCGGTATACTAAGTGTGTTAACCATTTAGTTTAGGGGATTGTTGAGAAATAAAGTTGTTTCAAATGTGTAAGTCATTTGCTTCCATATCAGGGACAATAAATGATGAACCACCCTCGTACATATATATGTTTTGTAAGAAAATACCGTGACAGTTAAATTTATATTATTTTATATTCTTTTTTAATTAACCAATTCCAATGATGTGCTACTTAAAACAATTAAAAAAAGGATATTATATTAATTTTTAGCCAAATTTGCATTTGAAAATGGTTTTAACGTGCCAAACATAGACTAAAAAATGTTAAAAAATGAACACCATTTTAGTTTCCTAAAGATTTAATACTTTAAAGGTGCCTTGGAATTATTTTAGAGTCTAAATGATTATTTTTTATAACACATTTTTCTTCTTTTATGATTTGTTAGCAGCAAATAAAAAGAAATCAAATTCAAATAAATCCGTAATAATATACTTTTACACCAGACAAATACGTTTAACATACTCCTTCGCTTTATTGTTTGTTATCATTATCATCATCAACAACTTTTTATCCCATCGGGTTTCTCTTCGCTGTTAAGGTAGAAACACGGGGGACCTACAGTTTAACGTCTAATCCGAGTGACAGAGAAGGTTTTTAGCGTTAAGATTACACGGTTGCCAACCGGAATAGAAAATTGTCTATGGCGGGTTGCAGGACAAGATTTTTATATGCTGCGTGGTAAAGCTGGGGAATCGAACCTAAGTCATAATCGACGTTTTACCCAAAAAGCGAGCGATCTGCCAGTTGAGCTACCACGACACCTTTGTTTCTTGTATTGTAGTGTTAATCATGGATCTATATTGCCTTTCGTCAGCTCGGCAAGTTCCTATAATGTCCAACCAGTTACTTGTTGCAGTTTTCTGTATATTCTTGGGACGTTGTATTTACGTATGGCAACGTAAAAGTGATATTTTTTGGGACGTCGAAATCCTTCCTCACCTTCGTACCAGCACGTGCCTGCTACGTATTTGCATGCAAAGTTATGTAACTGTGGTAGCCACATGTCGGCGACTTATACTGTTAGCTGAGAATGACTACATATTCGACAGAAAGGATGTACTTGTGGTAAATTGTGTATCAATTAATGCCACGCATGCGTTTGAAACAACCATTATATACAAGGTGTGAAATCGGAAAACGTACAATGTGTTGTATCTCTGGAAGTAAAATAGGTATTGACCTTTTCTAGTAAACAGTTCTATAACTTGGAGAGGGAATCATCATGACAAATAAGGTCATCTTCCCCATTCAACCCCTTCGACTCCAGGTACCCCAACAAAAAAGTTTTAAATGGTAATCCCTATTTTATTATACGTCATTCTAAAGCTTCTACAAAATGATATTCAATAGTGCAAACATTTGAGTCTTTACGGTATATAATAATAATAATAATAATATAGTATATAATACCAGTTTTTAGCAAAACGTAGAATACTCAACTGCTACGAATTAACCGATACGTGATGTAGATATTAATAAGGGTATTTGTTGTTAAATACTTTCCACAAAATTAAACAAGGCAACAAACCTGTGTATTCATTCTACATATCTAATGGACTAAATAAAAAATCTCATAAATATCAATGGGATAGTGATAGTGATAGTGGTTGATTCGCCAATTATAAACAATTTACAAATCCGAGAATTGAACTGTATTTTGAAGTCGAAATGGAAAAATCGTCCACTTACTTCAAGTATCTGAAAAGTTTTCTAAAAGACGTCAGAAAAACGACCGAAACGCTATATTTCCAAGCAATACTTAGAGCAAAATCCCTTTGGCCTTACCTTACTAATTGGGACAACAGCTTGAATATCATCCTTCTGGACATCCAATCGCGTTGTAGATTTGCGCCCCTCAACGCGGTGGGATTCCGAAGCGTCCCCTTCTTCCTGGTGGGGTTCCAACTTCATTGACCAGACGACCCGAGCTCCCTCGTATAATTCAGCAGCATCTTCGCTAACTTCTATCAGCCACGTAAACAGCTCAACAACCCTAAAACATGCGGAAAGAACTAGGAACGCGTAACTTGATGTCTGCGAACGCTGGAAGAATTGCAATAAGGAAATTAGAAACTTACTCTCCGGCTGAAGACGCTTCCGGTTCAGCGTCGACGGGCTCCTTGCGTAAAGCTGTCACAGAGGCGCCCGTGTGTCTGGGGTTGATCTCCATTGAAATATTCCAGACCGACGCCTCGCTTGGAATTGCGTTCAGTATTCGAATTCCGCTCTTTACACGTCCTCTGAAGAAATATTTATGGTAACAAAAAATGAGACTGTTCGGATAGCTTTATATAAGAATTATAAAAAAGTTGGGCAGCAGTTGCTGAAGATTTTTATTGCACATTTAAAGCACAACACATAAACAAACACAGCTGAAAATGTAGTTTTATATCCCTAAAAGTAATGATGAAAACTCGCATGTGAACACCTCGAGAACATTGTCGTAATCAATAACCATTAATTTATAACTCGGGAACTTAAACTAAACCATTCGCAGAGCACCCACATGCAATAAAAACTTTAATAATAATAGAATTACAAGTAAATCGAACCTGCATGGGTGGGTAAAAAGTGGCCGACTATAAAGTTGTAATGGAACCTTAACATGTGAAGTTTAAAATAGGCAATTAAAAAGTCATCGGATGTGTTATGTAAAAGAAATAATAGTTGGTGACAATAGCTGTGTTATTTATACTATTGGTAATGTTTCCAATAGTACATGATGGCGGTATTTTAGCCAATAGTTGCTATAACAATAATAATTAATAAAAGCCTTTACGTTGTATGAAAGATGCGATGGTGAACGGTTTTTTATTGAAATTTCTAATCAGAATTGTTGGTTACTAGTAATGACCGTGTTGTGCAATGAGAATTAATGGTTGCTTGTAATAATTTTGTTTTGTAGAAATAGGGTTCGTGTCAATAACAATGGTTACATCTTTTGAAAATAACAGGTTGGTGATTATGAGAGTGGGCACTGATAAACAAATAATAGTAGTGTAATTATTATATAAATATAATAAACAAAATGAATGGTAGTTATGCCTAAGCCTAAGCGCGGATGATATGAAAAGATGTGACGACACTTTGGAATTTTTCAGTTATTCCTAGAACTGTCCAGAATGAGAATGAGTCTTAAAACGAAAAGTAATTAGTAGGAAATATATATTTGTTATATTACAACAATAACAATGGATACAGCACGTGTGTATTATAGGAGAATGACAGTTGTTGGGTTTGATAAAAATAATAATAATGGTTACAAACATTCGTGCGTTAAATAATGGTTGCTGATAAATGTTATGCGATTTCTACTTAAGAAAATGTACAGAGCTAAGGGTTTTTTGTCTAAAGAAATAATGGTGGGCAATGATGCTTATGAGTTATGACACCATAAATAACTAATGTTGGATATCTACGGTTGCTTAAACGGCGAGAAACGTAACAGTGAAGACAAGGTGGCATTCTCGAAGATGCTAATTATTGTAATGGTTAAAAATGGTTGCGTTTTCTACAAAACGTATGGTGGTGAAGGTTACGTAAACATACTGTTACAGATAATGGTTGCTTTATCATATAAATCGTTAAATCGTAGCATTTCATAAAAAACTACGGCAGGTGATAACGGTTGCAGAAGATTCATACAAGAAGTAATGGCGGATAACATTGAATGCTCATTATTTCATTAAAAATGTAGTACTTTATTATAAAAACGGTTAAACATTCCGGTTTATATACAATTAGTGGTGAGTGAGGTGCATAAATAAAATAATAGCCGCGACAAAGATTGCATTTTATAAATGATTTAATGCAGTTTCTATGAAAAATACAACGGTCAGCAGCCGTTGTTGTATTATTAATTATTAGTGAGTGGCAAAGGTTCTGCAGAAGCAACACGAGTGTAGACAGTGCTGTTTGTATACAATTAACGGTGTGCAGCAATGTTTGATATGTTAACGGTGAGTGATAAACATGGTGAGGTACATAAATAAAATGGTACTGGTTATAAGGATTGCATTTTATGAAGGATATAATTAGTGTTTTACGAAAGACACGACTGTGAGCAACTAAGGAAGTGCTATTAATTATTAGTGAGTAACAATAGTTGTAAAGGTTAGGTATGTAAAAGAACAGACAGTGTTGTTTGTATATAATTAATGGTGGGTAACAATGTTCGATATGTTAATGGTGAGTGATAATCATTCTGGGGTGCATAAATAAAATGCCAGTGGTTATAAAGATTGCATTTTATAAGGGATCTAACGAAATGTTCTACGAAAGACACGACTGTGAGCAACTGAGATGGTGTTATTAATTCTTAGTGAGTAACAATAGTTGTAAAGGTTATGTAAAAAAAAAGAGTGTAGACAACATTGTTTGTACACAATTAAAAGTGTGTAACAATGTTTGATATGTTAATAGTGAGTGATAACCGTTGTGAGGTATTTCATAAAATGGTAGTGGTGATACCAATTGCATTTTATAAAAGACATAATGAAATGATCTACGAAAGACACAACAATGAGCAACCTTGTTTGTATTATTAATTATTCCTGAGTAACAAGGGTTGTAAATGTTATGTAAAAGAAATAATAGTCTAGATAAAGTTATTTGTATACAATTATTGATGTGTAATAGTGTTTGATATGTTAATGAGGAGTGATAACCATTATGAGGTACATAAATAAATCGGCAGAGGTGATAAGGATTGTATTTTATAAAGGTTATAATGAAGTGTTCTATGAAAGACACGGCGATGAGCAATCAATGTTGTATTATTAATTATTTGTGAGTAACAATGGTTGTAAGGGTTATGTAAAAGAAATAACAGTATAGCTAACGTTGTTTGTTTACAATAAATAGCATGTAAGGATGTTTAATATGTTAATGGTAAGTGACAATCAATGTGAGGTAAGTAAAAAAATGATAGTGGTGATAATGATTGCTTTGTATAAAGGATCTAATGAAATGTCCTACAAAAGACATGACTAGGAGCAACTGAGGTTGTGTTACTAATTATTAGTGAGTAACAATAGTTGTAAAGGTTATGTAAAAAAACAACAGTGTAGACAATATTGTTTGCACATAGTTAATGGTGTATAACAATGTTTGGTATGTTAATAGTGAGTGATAACCGTTGTGAGGTATTTCATAAAATGGTAGTGGTGATAACGATTGCATTTTATAAATGACATAATGAAATGGTCTATGAAAGACACAACAATGAGCAACCATGGTTGTATTATTAATTATTCGTGAGTAACAATGTTTGTGAAGGTTATATAAAAGAAAGAACAGTGTAGATAACATTGTGTGTAAACAATCAAAAGCATGTAACGATGTGTAATATGTTAATGGTAAGTAACAATCAATGTGAGGTACGTAAATAAAATGGCGGTGGTGATAAAAATTGCATTTTATAAAAGATATTATGAAGTGTCCGAAACAATGGTTGTGTTACATTTATTCGTGAGTAACAATGGTTGTGCAAGTTCTAGAAAAATAAGAGTGTAGAAAACGATGTTTGTATGCGATTAATGGTGAGTAACAATGTTTAATATGTCAGTGGTGAGTGACAACCGCTGTGATATATAAAATAATAATATAATATATATGTGTATCTCGCGAATAACAACGATTGCGAAGATTCTACAGAAGATATAACAGTGTAGACAACGTTATTTATATACGATTAACCGACAACCGTTATGAGGTACATAAATGAAATGGTAGGTACCGGTGATAAGAACTGAATTTTGTAAACGATATAATGCAGTGTTCTATGAAAGATACAGAAATCGGCAACCATGGTTATGATATTATTTATTAGTGAGTAACAATGGTTGTGAGGATTTTATACGAAAAATCATGGCATTGACAAAGGTTTAATTATACAAAAGAATTCTGGGCAATTATGATTGTATTCTACAAAATAATAAATAAATGTTAGTTGATATTAATATTATCCAAAAGAAATAATGGTGAGCAATCGTAATTAGTTTCTTTAGAGGAGATTCAGGATATTAGCAGCCGTTTTAACTGTGAGCGACAATAATTGTGGTTGTCCTATAAAAGCAAACAGAAGGAATAATGGTAAATAACAATTACTGTGGATAATGATGGTTGTAGCCTGTCTTATAGTGTTCTGATTATTATCAAATATGACTTGCGTTAGAAAATCATATTTCATCAATTTCTAAGTTATTGGTTGTAGTTTTTCAGGTAAAAAACAGCCAAAATGTTTTTCCAAACTGATATTTATTAGTAAAGTTTGGACGCTGTTGTTGCGTTATTGATTTGGATATTCTTCATAAATTGCATGTAGGTTCCAATAAACCGGTTCAGATTTATAGGTTGTTTTTCATTTGCCATACATTATTAAGATAGAATATTCTCATAATCGGATTTGTATTTCGATTTAGCGAGCAGATTAAGCGTAATAATCCGATTTGTCAATATTGCTAGTGCCCATATATAACCCAGGTGTATTTTGTTGTCGAGAGCGGAAGCTTCGGAACTTTACTATATAATATATATGGTTTTATATTTAGTTTAATAACTTTCGAAATTGGACGCAATTTCCCAATTCCGTCTGAGACATTTTCTGTAAAAGTAATATATTGCGGAGGCACTAGATAAAATTTATTCTTCCGGACGCGCGAGCTCGGAAAATTAAATCTTCCCTGTTCTGCACCGCCAAACTTGTGTTTGCGATACGTTATGTAAGGGTAAATATTTGTTGTTAATGGTAGGTATATGTTTACCTGTAGCACTCAGGGATTATGTACTAATAAAGACCATAACCATAAATTTTCAGGAGAACATTTATCAAACCGCTGTCAATTTGGGAACTCGCGACAATTTATTTCAGCCGGATTTGGTTTTATTATTTTAATTTCAGCAAATGGAATTCTCCGCATTGCCGGGCTTATGTTCAGCTTCAACTGAGGTTTCTCAGATATGATTGATAATTTTCGACCTAAACACGAGAAATGTTACAGAACATTAAGGTTCATTTATATTTTTACGTCAACCGTCGGAAATCCATATTTATAGCTTCTATTTTCGAATTTATATCGTTTCTAAAGGTTACCTATAAATTTGCTTTTATCGACGCTTATTTATTTCAATAATTATTATTATCAAAAGAATAGCACGTCCATTAGTAACAACATGGATTCATGAATACTACAGATATTTATCAATCGCTAATTATTATAGGTGGAGGGCATAATGGAGAAATTCGGTCACAATTCAATCAAACCCGCCAAATATTGATTTTAGGGTGATTGTGGATTCTAGGGAGTCATGTCAATTTGTTTTTTCGTCTGTATGCATAATTTATTGGTTGTGGTGTCTTTATGGCTTGGAAAATATTTTTTGATAACATTGAGCAAAAATATACATACATGAAAATCATCACGTTTAAAAAAAATGCGCTTTTTAAATGGACTCCCACTTATACATAGGCAACCAACATTGCAGTACGATATTTTATTCGTTTTTTATATTTGTTTTTACTGTGTAATTACTTAGAACAAGCAGAGTTTATTTAGCATCATATATTCTGATTTTTAAAATGGATAAACTCATTAGTTTTTTCTGCATATCTATATATGTATTAATTCCGTATCCTTTTCACTTTTCTCAACTTTTCCGTCATCACAAACCTCGTGCTAATAAATGGTCATCCATTATATATGACATAAATTCGTACGTATTTGTATCAGCTGCAATAGTGACGTTTGCGTTGTAAGTAAGAAAATTCGTGCGGTTGTATTACTCGAAGAAAATTTATAACCACCTACCACATCAAAACAGTTTTCGCCGAAGACATCCATAGGATGGATTCTTATTCGAAAATAATAAACATCCGCACGAGTAGTTAGCAGGAATATTAATAGAGTAGCACTGGTTTCAGCATTGTTTATGACAGCAATGATGTTATTCTTATGCTATTTTTGAGATGGTACAAGAATATTTAAAACAATCAGCTCAGTTTGCACCTTTAGCTAATATAATAACATTTGAGGTTACACAGTATTGCTGGATGTTATTAATATTTCATATAAGTCATTGCATATTAACCGTTCTGCAGGCGTCGTATTCCAAACACTCATTACTGCAATTTTCGATTCGGATGGCGCTTAATTTGGCTTAGAATAAGAATAACGAATGTAATGAATTGTTTTAAACTTTTGGCATTTTGTGAAGTTGCAATTGCTTGGTGATGTTATTTAGTATGGGGAGCAGTCGGTCCGTAACAAAAACCCGATTAATACTAAATATTGAGCAATCCATTGAAAACATATACAGTGATTTATCTCGATAATGAAACATTATTTTCTATGTCAATATTAGAATTTACTTTCGGTTTAGACCGCGTTGTCATCTGGGAACTACATCCAGCATTGTCCGGTAAGGACCAACCTGTAGCTTGTCTGCCTTTACAAGCATTTGCTCTAGAAGTTTGAGCAATATTTGTTCGTAGGCCCTGTTTACCTAAACAGGGTCGTGTGCTTAGATTATTTAAACCTTGGAGCGCACAAGGATTTGATCTTAATGTATTTTGTTTGCCAAGACAATAATACTTAATCGGCTTATGCCTGTTAGCTGTTTGTAAACCCATACAAACTGTTTGTATGGGTTCAATATATTATATTCTTTCGAATATCAAATAACTTAACCTAAGCTTTTGAAGTGGGAATTTCGATTTTGAGTTCGAAACTGACTTCAATGTAAAATTGAAACGTAATTATTGTTTCTATATGCAAGTGTTAATATAAAAAATGTCCACCGACATATTATTTTTTCAAGAATGTTATCGTATAGAGGTGAGGCATAGACCAGGGGTTTATAAGATAAAAGATATCATTTTAAATATTGGCGACTTTATATGTTTCTGCGCCTGAATAGTCTACTATAAAACGTATTGGAACTGTAACTTTGGTTGCCTATGTTACACATGGAATCTCGTTTAAAAAGTGCTAACTGTTTTATTTCGTGGTTCAGATGATGATGTTAAATTAAAAACCGTACAGGTCGAAGTGAACGTTAGGTAAATAGATCGATCAGCTCAATTTCCTCCGAAAAGAAATTCGACAGGCGTATCAGCAGAAGATCTAAGATTGGCTCTGCCAATAATTCTGTTTACAAGACGTACTCCTAAATTTCCGCTGTGTAAATAGGACACGGGTAATATCCATTACGCCAAAGCGTATCGACCGCACCTATAACTCATTGCGGTCAAACACTGTTTCGACTGACAAGTAATTGATATAGGTACTTTCTGTAATCATCCGGCCTTAAAAGTACGGCAATAAACGTCGAAATTGCGCAGATTAAAACCTACTTGCAGAGACTGTTAACGGCCGTTTCACTGGAACGAGAGCGTTTTTGTTAATTCCAGATGTTGTTACTTTACAAATTAAAACAGAGAACGGCTGTAGCGAATACCCACCAACCAGATGTAACCCACATAAAAAAAGTATGTGCTTAATAAACAAATGTAGTAATTTTCACTTGTTGACAGATAACTTCCCCGAAATAACAGTTTTCTCCTTGAAAACTTTTATGGCTTTGCAAGTCTCTTAACTGTGTGTAATAATATCGTTTACACTTAGAGGACCTACAGCGTTTAATACAACGAAGATTGAACTATCGCAAGTTAAAATAGGTAACAGTAGCACGAATATATAAGTCTTAAATGACCTGAACCCGCAATGAAAACCCCTCAACAGATCTCTCTTAACTAATGCTATAACATAGACAACATGTGATAGTATTTATGGGAGATTTTAGCACCAAAATTGGGAAGAAGACAGTTGATGACGTGGTAAGATGTTTCGTAGTGGGTAAACGAATTGATAAAGAAACACGATTAGAAGAATTCTGCTATAAAGTAAAACTGACCATATTAAATAGTTGGTTTCATCTGCCAAATCGGTAATTTTTCACGTGGCAATTATCTCAAGAAAATTAGCTTTGAATTAGTAGGATTAAAAGGGATTCAAGAGATGTGTTATAAACATCAAAATAGTTCCAGGTGCAGATAGTAATTAGGTTACACCCAGGTAGTAATAACAATTAAAATAAAATTTTAGAAACTAAGTAAACGCAGATAAAAAAAGTTACACGTTGGAAGAAGGAAGGCGTGCACAAGAAATTCGTATGCACTACAGACAAAAACAGGATAACATGACGACACCAAGGCAGAACGCGAAAGTAACGGTCGAGAAGGGTATCATAGTAACTAAGAAAGAAGAAATGAAATGTGAATATGTGACAATCAATTTTGGACATGATGGCGAAGATAATATTCATAAAATACAAATCGGGCTAGATATACAGATCTAAAGAAAAGTGGAAGAGCTAATAAATATTGCCAAAGAAAACTAGTTACAGTGACAACTTAAAGAAATAGAAGAGGGATAGAAGCATTGTATAAAGAATGAAGTTTACATAGAAAGGGAAAAATATTGATAGTAATTGGTAAAGAAAGGAAATATAAACATCACAGACAGCAAAAATATCGTAAATGTATAATAAAGAAGAAAACAAAAAGAAGAGATTAGTAAGCAATACAATTCAGCCTAGATACCAGTACCTGAAAAAAGCATAGAAGAGACAGGAAACAATACGATTGAAAAATTGTTATAGAAACAATGTGAAGAAAGTGAAGAGTGCGAAACATGGCATGGCAAATTAAATTTACATAAAAAGGGAAAAATGGTAACAGAAATACTGAAAAAGAAGGGATCTTTTACCATCACAGAAGACCACAATAACCTACCTTCAGAATGGAACAATAAGAAGAAGAAGACACTAGTAGTAAGGAATACAAAGCAGTTAGATATAAAAAGCTAAAGGGAAAATGAAAGACAAAATAAAGATTTCCAAAGAAAAATAGTTACAGCAACATTATAAAGAAATAGAAGAGTTAGAAACATGAAGAATTTAATTTATACAGAGAGGTAAAAATGGTTACAGCAACACCGAAAAAATGGAACTATGAACATGATAGATGATCAAATAATCATGAATACAGCAATATGTGAAGAAATAAACGAATTAGTAACAAGGTATGAAGAATTAATGTTACAAAGAACGGTAAAATGGTGTCCGGAACACCGGAAAGAAGAAAAATATAAACAACACAGATAACCAGATTAAACTAATATTATATAAAGAAGAAAAGTAAAAGAACCAGGATGCTATACAGAATAATTACTTCGACAGAATAGCTTATCTAGCAGGCTGTGATATTTTGAAACTAATTTTGCTTAACATTTTAACAGTAGTTGTTTAATTACAGTGAAAGTTGTTAAATATACTTGAAGGTTTTCAAAATACATAATTTTAAAGTAATCCTTTCCCAAGAAATCATGGAATTGAATAAAGAGCATTATCGAGCTGTGATTTTTTACAATTTCACGTGTGGCTTAAGCCGTAAAGAATGTTTTTGAGGAAATAAATCGAGTGTTTGGTAACAAGTCGTATTCCTTAGCTACCCTAAAGGGGTGGTACAATTAATTTCAACGTGGTCGTTTTCCTTAAAAGACAACTTTCTAGTTCCTAAGCAAAAAACGGCAGTCACCGAGAAGAATGTTGGTCTTGTACGAAAAATGATTGAAAAGGACCGACATGTTACTGCCAGGAGTATTCCAGCAACTTTAAAGATTGGTGTGAAAGCAATTGACACCATTTTATACAAACACTTGATGGTACATAAGCTTTGTGCCAGTTGGATTCCCCACAATATGACTCCAGTTCAAAAAGAAAACCGTGTGGCATGGTGTAGATCTGCACTGGATTGCTTTGACAATGGATCGTCTCATTTGGTGTACACCATCATTACAGGTGATGAAACGTGGATATACTGCTATAATCCCGAAAGAAAGCAACAGTCGGCAGTTTGGGTCTTTGAGAACGAATCGGCTCCAACAAAAGTTGTTCGTGAAAAAAGTCGACACAAAAAGATAGTCGCCACATTATTTTGAATTACTGGACGTGCTTCCATTGTAGCACTGGAGGATCGTCGTACTGTTAATGCTGAATGGTTATGGTACACTACAGTTTGTTTGCCTCAAGTTCTCCAAAATGACCGAAAACCGTCCAAGAAGAAGGATCATCTTGCATCAAGATAACGTTCGGGCACAATCTGCTGCTCGAACGACTGAGTATTTGAATGCCCAAAACATTGATATAATGGGTCATTCGCCATATATTTAGTTCAGAACTAGCACCTAATGGTTTCTTTTTATTTCTGCGTGTAAAGAATAATTTACGGGGTTTATGTTTTACAACAGCCGAAGAAGCGGTTGGCGCATTTAAAGTGAAATAAATAACCTAACGCGGGAAGATTGGAGAAAATGTTTTGAAGACTAGTTTTCTCGGATGTAAAAATGCATTCACTGTGGAGGGAATACTGTGAATAATTATAAATAAATGTGTTTTGCTAATAAATTTTGTATTACTTTACTAGGGTCAGTAGAAAGAGAACAGCCTTCGTTATATACCTAAATAAGTTCACAAGAATGTCCACGAATCTTTAAATCAGAAATAGAATACACGATCAAGATAATCAAAGGTAAAAAACACCAAGAGATGATAAAGTCACACTGGATTACCTAATAAAATATATGGCGGAACAGCAATGAATAAGTTAAAAGCAATATCTATAAGTAACTATAATCGACACTTTCAAGGCGTTTTTTAGAATAATACATTAAATAATTAAGTCTAAATGCGAAGTAGACCCAAGCAACATTGCATTTGAATCTGGTAAAGATCTAGCAGCTAGGAATAAGAGAAGTCCGCTGTAGTGGTTACAGATGATGTATGAACAGTTAGACCAATCTTAATGCATTTTTCATAGATTACAACAAGCCTTTGGACAGTATTAAATCTGAAAACATGACTAAAGAACTAAACCGCGTTGAACCAGGCGGCAATTATTAGAAACTTATGGCAGTGATAGTTTATATACAGCATGAACTATATAAAATATTAGCATAAGCAGAGGAGTGTAACAGGGATGTGTGCTTTATCCACTGTGATTTAACCTCTACTGCGAAAAAATAATAATAGAAGGTATACAGAAACGAAAAAACCTAAATGGCGTCGTAATAAATATGTTGTGTATATGCAGATGAGAATGTATTCATCGCAGGCATTGAACAAGCTTTACAAACTGTAACACAACAATAGCCTAAATATAAATACATATCGAGAAGACGTAGACAATGTAATTCTCAAGAGTAAATAATGTGAAAATATCCATTCGGATAAAGTACATAGATATTCATAATATTGTAGATTATACATATGTGGAGCGCAACATACATACAAAATTGATTATGTGAAAGAAACAAAGAAACCAATCGATATAGCAGATCGGGATTTAATAAAATGAGTATTGTACTTGAAGTTATCATTAACAGTAAGACTACGCGTAATGAAATGGAACTGGAACTGTTCCATTTCTTTACGACTATGACACTTGGACTTAGAAGAAAGTTTCAATGATTCCTATTCAAGCTTTTGAAATGTGGATATTCCTTACAGAATATCACGGATGTCAACAATCGAAGAGGTACTAAATAGGGCAAGAAGGGACTTACAAATGGTTGAAGGTGTAAATGTAAGGAATCGAAAAGCGAAATACCAGCCTTATTCGGAAACTAAAAGCCGTTTAAAGATTCCCGGCGAATGAAGAGCGTAGACCATTTGGTACATTGTGGGGGTGCTTTAATGGTTGATGAGCTAGCCACATGTCACTTTACCGTTGCTCTATCATTGTATTCAGTTGTATAGATAGTTACATTTTAAAGTTGTTATAACTTTTTGAATATTCAACGGATACACGAATGAAAAACACTTTTATATTCGTAAAGCAATAGGGTTTATTGAAATTAGTTCAAATGTTGAATATGTCATTTTTGCTTCAATAAGCAACATCTTCCTTTCCTCTATAATGTGAACAGGATTTTCCAGTAGCTCTTACACTTATATTGTGAAAACTTTTTATAAATTTAATAGGCAAGAAAATGACGATGACGAAAGGCGATCGATCGATTAGTTTGCTTAACCGTTCAGTTTTCAAAATGTTATGTCAAATTTTAAAAGTAACCTTCTTTTGAATAACCCTATATCAGGGGTGGCCAACTTTTGTGTACATAAGATCTACTTTTTATCGTAAAAATGTGTCGCGATCGACTTGTTGTCATAGGCGTAGTCGAAGTGGGGGAAGGTGTGAAATACATACTATGTTTAGGTATATATATTTAAAGGGCCAAAAAACTCATGTCCAGGGGAATTAAAACAACATGAGTAATTATTAACAATATTAATTCTAATTAGCTACAGGTAAATACAGATTTAGAATTTATTTTATTACCCGAACATTAATGGGAAATTTGTTTGCATGTCTCTAACCAAAGAATTATCGGGACGCCGAAACGTCGTAAAATGACGTAAAAATCGGCATAAAAAGAGTCTCGCGCGCCCTCTTCGGGGATGCTAGAACCGGCTGTCGATGCGCCGTACTTATACGAACAGATTGAGCTCGCGACCGACCCGCTGCGATGACGTGGACACGTGCTGGACGTTGATTCGCATTTCGACTTTGGACGCCCCTGGCGGCCGAACGGTACGAGCTACGGAAAAGTGGCGTAAGGGAAAGTCCTCGACGAGGCTAACAACATATCCGGACCCCTAATCGCAAAATTTTCTGGGTGCCTTCTTTTTCCATAAACTTGTTATTTTCAATCATCTGTCA
>JABXWE010015630.1:0-14214 GCA_014611495.1 Limonius californicus
TGTATTGCGAAAAACAGAAAAGGAAATTGGCCGTTCGTAGAGAAAAAGGAAATTCCAAGAAAAAATCCAAAATAAAACAGTTTGCGGGCGCGGATGCAGATTACGGTCCAGATGCTGCTGAATCCATTTCAGATATGGCGCAAGGAGATATGCAGAATGCGCAGCAAATCTTCTTGCAAGAATTATCGCAAAATATAAACACCATACTAGAAGAAACTCTTGGACAGCATAGAAGTAATCGTTGGTATGAAGAACGACGTAAAAGGGTTACGGCATCGAACTTTGGGCGTATTTGCAAGTTGCGCCATACAACCTCATGTGCTAATACGGTAAAAAATATGCTGTACCAGCTGTTTTCAGGAAGTGCTGCTACACGCTATGGTAATGATAACGAACACAGGGCAGTTGAAGCGTTTCAAGAAACGATGCAAATGACGGTTAGTTCATGTGGCTTATTCGTCAGTGAAGATTATCCTTTTCTAGCTGCATCGCCCGACGGTTTAGTAAGTGATAACGCCATTATAGAAATAAAATGTCCTTATAGTGCTAAGATGTTTACGCCCATGGAAGGAGTTGCAAATGAAAAAATAAAATTCTGTGAAATTCGAGAAGGGCAACTAAAGTTAAAACAGTTTGATAATTATATGTACCAAATTCAAGGACAGTTAAATATAACGAAAAAAGACTGTTGCTATTTCGTTGTTTGGACTCCCACTGGTGTATCCGTGGAGGTAATACACAGAGATATATCGTTTTGGGAAAAAAGTATGCTCCCAAAACTAAAACAGTTTTACTTACACGCATTACTTCCGGAAATAATAGATTCACGGCATGCACGAAAATTGCCTATTCGGGAAACTTATCTATAGTAGTGGTTATTGTGTAAATATGTATGTATATAAATAAATTGAATGTACCTATATTTTATAATTAATCTTACTGTCATAAAGAAATTGTTACAATTTCCAATACACTAATTATTTGCTTCATATGTACCTTATGTGGGGATTCTGTAGGTTTTTTTATTATTTTATGTGCAATATTTGGAACATGATGTTATTAATTGGACTGTGAATTAATAAAAGTGAAACAACTATAAAAACGAAATTAAAACATTTTACAAACCAAGCTATTACTGACGTCATTCATCAGAGATAACCCTGTTATTCAAACTACCTACAAATTCCCAAACTTCGTGTTTGTAACAGGTAACAAGAAGATTAGTATAACCCGCTTACCTTTCTCCTCAGAGAATACTTTTAAGTTTAGTAGTCGTTTGGTGTGTTGCCTAGTTTCTACACATTTTTGATGTTTTGCTTGAACGTTTTTAGACTTTTCTTTTGAAATAAAACCTTTCTAGGGAAAGTTGAAAAGCAGGTCAATAGATGAGTGTCTTTACAATACTTAATATTATGATGCTAAAGAAAGAAAAATTCGAAAATTTATTTTCTTTGTAGTATATATCATAAAACGCCTTCTTGCATATCAAAGGCTATAATACATGCAATTTTTTAAAATATCATTTTTTGGCCATTTACCATAGTGCACAAAAGATTATTGAACATGCCTATCAATAGAGATTTTCTTCAACTGCTACCGTATTTTAGTAATATCTAATATGAAATCACTTAAAATCACATCTCGATTCTGTTACTAAATGCCAGCCTTAAACTTAACGCATACGTGAACGTACCAGAAAGTTGGTAATCGAACAATTAAAAGAACATCTAACGCATTTAGCCTTAAGTGATAAGGAATATTATCACTAAACGTAATGAATGTGGTGTTCGTAATACACTATAAGAAATTTAATTTAATTGAAGCAACAAAAAGGGCAGTGTCTATATGTCACAACGAAAGCAATAAATAAAGGTAGCTGTGGAAGTTGTTAGAAATTTTAGAAAGTTTAATCCGTGTCAGTTTTTTTCGTTTTGTTTGGTAAGGTTTTCAAGGTTTATTAGAACTAATATACAGGGTGAGTTCTCATCGCTACTGGGAGATCTCACATACCTCAGCAGATATAAGACTATTATTTAAATGGGAAAAAAATTAATAAATAAATGTCCCATTTTTCAGAAAAACGCATTTATTTGCAGTTTATCTATTCGAGCGATTATTTCTACACAGAATAAAAGAAATAACACCACTAGATGAACTAACTCCTCTGCACCAGTTCGGCTTCCGTGAAGTTCACTCTACCATTCAGCAATGCCATAGAATAGTTAACCATATTAAAGAAAATCTTGAGCGGAAAAAATATGCACTTCGTTCTTCCTAGATTTCCAGCAAGCCTTCGATAAGGTCTGGCATCCCGGACTTTTATACAAAATAAAAAGAAAGCTAACGCACCAAATTTACCTCCTCCTAAAATCCTACCCAACTGACAGATGCTATAAAGTCCAATACGCGCTAGCAAATTACCGTCTATAAACTTCGGTGTTCCGCAAGGAAGTGTCCTCGGTCCTTTCCTATACCTCCTTTATACTGAATACATCCCAACTACAAATAATACCCTAACTGCCACCTTTGCAGATGACACTGCAATAATGTCATCAGATAACAATCTGATAAGCTGCAACAACATTTAAACCTCCTACAAACCTGGCTAGATCGATGGAGAATCAAAGTAAACAGCAGTAAATCCACGTAAATTACATTTACTACCAAAAGTGCAATTTGTCCGCAAGTTACCATATACAATCAACCAATTCCTATAAAAACTGTTGTGAAATACTTAGGTCTCCATCTGAACCAAAAATTGAACTGGTGAGCCCGCATCAAAGCCAAACGACAGCAACTCAACCTCAAGACAAAAAATATTTATTGGCTAATTGGACTTAAATCGCAATTGAGCCTAGAAAACAAGCTGCTACTCTATAAAGTCATCCTGCCACCTGTTTCGTCCTATGGGTTCGAATTATGAGGATGTAGCAAACGCTCAAATAGGTACCAAAATATTACAATCCTTCCAGTAGAAGACGTTGCGTAATCTGGCTAACGCTCCATGGTTTATCAGTAATCATACCCTCCATAACCTCGGAATTCCCTTCATCGCAGATGTTATCAAGAATACCGCTACTAAAAGTCGTGTAAAAGTAGGGGAACCTAGGGAGGGTTGATACACTTAACACAAAGAATGTTGTAAAATCAAGTGAACACGAGTTGGAAAGCAACCAAGTGCGTGGTTCAATATTTCAAGGTATTGACTTAATATTTTCTTATTATAAACAATATTGGTTCGTATACTTTCTAAAAAAATGAATTAGATATATTTATTGTAAAGTGTATCAATCCTCCCATATTAGGGGTGGTTTGATACAGTATATGGGAGGTTTGATACTAAAAAAAATAAACACATTTAGGTAAGTGACAATTTTAATTTTTTGTCATAAATTCAATATACATTGTCAAATTTATCAAAATTGACATCAAATGACAATTTTCTATTTGTTCGGGCTGTTCCCCCAATATAGCGAGGTGACGGCAACTTGATCACATCTTCGAGAAGAACCGTTGATATATCAGGTACATCAGGAAATACGAAATTGTATCCTGGTTTCTTGCGTCTCATAAAACTTGTAGAGAATTCTTGACCTTCATTATATATTTCGAGAACTTGTCCAACATAATACCTTATTGTTTTATCAGTTTTAAAGTGAACCAGTATATGGTCGTTTTTATTAATGACACTGTTCACAAAATTTTCTTCTTCTAATTCATTTTCTATTTGTTGCTCGATATCTGTAAATTCAGATGAGCCTGATGAAGTGAAGGAAGCGTCATCAACTTCAGAGTCTTCTTCTTCTTTCGTTTTGGGTCGTTTTGTTTTTTCTTTTTCTTTGTTGCCTAAATTTAAATTCCGTTTTACTTTGTCTTTTGTACTTTTTTTCACTTCACTGTTCATAGAATTTTCTTTTACTTCTTCCATATTGGGAGTATCTGTCAATATTTTTGTTGTAACAGGTTTTCTTCCTCCTTTTGGTTTTTTTCTGGGTCCTGCTTTTGCAAATGGTGTTACCTCGGCTGGTGTTTTTGCTACACCTGATCCCGAAGCAAGTCCTGAAGGTCCAGCTCTAGGCTCAATTGAAGGATCAATAACAGGTTCTGGTGTTTGTTCACGTGCTACTTCCGGTCGATCAGTTACAGATGAACTGAGAAAATCATGCTCTGAGAAAATGTGGGAATTAAAAGGGTATATTCCTGCTTTTGCAAAACCTTTTATTATATTTGAAGGGGTGAAAGCTTTTGGATATGCTTGTCCTACAAGAGCAGCTAGATCTTTCAAAGAAATAGCTTGTCCTGGGTGATTTACCATGAAGTCATCACATGCCTGGTTGAAAAAAGTCTTAAATGGGCCATAGGTAGAAATATCTAATGGCTGCAGTCTACGGCTGGTATGTGGTGGTATTGTCAGAACTACAATACCATTAGATTTGCAAATATTCAGACCCTTTGATGAGATATGGCTGTTGTGGTTATCTAATATAAGCAGCACTTTACAATCATTGCTGCATTTTACGAACTTGATGAAATGGGTTAAATATATCTCAAAATTATCCACCGTCATCCAACCACTAGGGTGGGTAACGGCTTTAGAACCTGGAGGGGCACCTTGTGTCATGTAGTCTTGTTCTCTCACACGTGGAAAAATAAAAAATGGCGGTATAGAATTTCCTGTAGCATTAACCGTACAACAAACTGTCACCGTTTGTCCTCGTTTGGCAGATTTAACTTTTGAAACTTGTTTCTGGCCTTTTTGGGAAATTATTTTACTGGGCTTATGAGCTGTCTGTACCCCAGTTTCATCGCAGTTGTATATTGCTTCAGGACCAAAATTATCACGCTCCAAAACCGTACGCAATAGTTTGTAAAATTCTCCCACAGTATGTAGATTGAAAGCAGTTCCACGAGCAAGACTAGTGGGTTCTGGTGTTCTCAAGTTTAAATTAGTATTTCTGCTCATGAATCCACGTAACCATTCATATGATGCAGCCTGATTTTTTAACCAATTCTCTGGGACTTTCTTCTCGTTTTCCAATGCATACTGGAAAGCGAATGCACGTGTCTCTTTTGGGGTCAATCCATAATTCATTTTAGCAGCCACAAGTAGATAATCTGCTAAACTTTCTTCCTCTTGGTCAGAAAATACTTGCGAAGCTTTATAATTTGGAAGAAATTTTGTATCATCACCATGTTGCTTATATTTTAGGACATATCTGCGCAAAGTCATTTTGTCTATATTGTACTTTTTTGCAGTTGTACGAAGTTTACAACCATTTTCGACAATTTCTGTGACTGCTATTTTCATTGCTTCTGCAGATGCTGGACTCCTATCTGTCTTCTTTTTCCACTTGAATGGCATCCTACAAATACAATACGCACCGTATAGAAACAGTTATTCGTTCTGGGAGGAGTGATACATGTATCACGCCTCCCGGTTCAAAATGTATCATTCCTCCCAGCATGTGAATTTTTACAAAAATGCGCTTGTATGAAAACATAACCTAATTTTTAAAGACTCAAATTTATATAAAAACATAGCCAAGTAAACACATTATCAGATGCAGATAGCATAAGTTTGAAAATATTGTTAAAATCTTAGTAAAATTCCTTGCACTTACCTTTGAAAAATATGCAAAACTTTTTTCAACAACGTAAATAGTACTATTATCAGAGCAGCAAACACTCAACTGCCACACAAATTATTTCAACAAGCACTATCAAAGGAACATATGGCATAGGTTGCTCGCCTCTATTCGAATAATTGGCGCCAAGTTTGAACAAGTATCAATCCTCCCATAGTATCAACCCTCCCTAGGTTCCCCTACATCACACTAACCAGTACATCGCCAACCTCTACTCCCACCAGCCCGCGGAAAGAAGACTTAAACGCCTATGACCGGAAGACCTCATTGAGTGAATCCTGGAGACCCATCAGTGGATGGTGCCCAACTCATGACATATAGCTACCTCGCCATTATTCTTACTTATTACTCTGTAATTTGAGTGATTGTAAATTTGCAACGTAAACAAAAAAAATTTGCAGTTTATGAAACTTTCACAAATTTCATCAAATACATCTGCCTAATTATTCAGAGGATCTCACAACTTACTCACCATAATGTAATAAGGTAGAATAAAAATAAGGACTCTATTCAAAAGAAATTGCGTCATGCAGCATTCAATTCTGCTGCAACAACTTTGTTTAAAAATTCTTACAAGGAAAATATCATTATGTGCGAGTTTAATCACAATTTAACCGATAGGACACCAATTTTCATCGTATTGTATCTGCAAAGTCGAATGGTATTGCAAATCTGGAAGGAGATGTAGCTTTCAACGATTTGGTGTTCATTTAATAGTATAAGGGTTAGCCCACGCAATATGAATGCTTTCTGAAAGCTGGTACCAAACTTTAAAGAAACTGGTTCGGTTGTAGATGAATTCACAATGTACATGGTGGTTTTATTTTTCAATTTCTTCACGATTAAAGCAAATATGAGTATTTTAAAATAGTCTGACGAATAATATATTTACTTAGTAAATTAGAGTCTGGGTTTTGGTTAACACCATAAATTGTTCCAATTAATTTAGTTGACTGTATAATTTGAAACAAGAGTTTATTATACAGGGTAATTTTCATAAAATAGCTGACACGGTATGCAACCCAAATAAAAAAATGTTAAGTTACACAAAAATGTATGGTTGCAATATAGATTGTAGGTATGGGACCTCGGTGGAGCAGTGCGAATACACACTGCCACTCGAGGTCACAGTGAAATGCGGCCGATCGGCCGCGTGTTCGAGCCCTGGCTGAGGAAACCGTATTTCACATAGTTAAGTTTAGGATGCATGTTGCATGAATGGTTAGTACGTTTGGGACGCCGGCACCCCCTTGATGTAATGCGAAAGCAATTCGGGGGGAGGGGTAGTATGAATGAATAAAAAAAGATTGTACGTATAGCTCATTGAGTAATCATTTGAGTTGTAAGTATGTAGTATTAAGTTCTGGTAATATTTTGGTGGACTATAAACTAAACTTAAACATTAAAGTCATACCGTAAGAATGATGCAATAAAAATATATAATTATATAGCTATCTTTGCCTTTTTCTAAAATTAATTTGAAATACTATTTATCGTATGAAGCAGATATTTATGAATGTTCTTATAAATAATATAACTAAAATTATGCTTAAATTTTGGATACACTCTTAAACAATTCCTCTACATAGTTACCATTCGAATTTAAACTTATATCATATCGTGGTACATGTTTTTGTATACCTTTGGCATAGAAGATTGCCGCCTGTGACGAAAACCATTTTTCGAAGTCGACTACGGGGTGGGTTCTCAATAAATTCTGAAAATGATGGAAGAGGTGAAAGTGACTCGGGGCTAAGTAGGGACTTTGTGGGGGGTGGTAAAAATTTCCCAATTGAATTGCTCAGTGAGTTGCACAGTATGAGCCTCCATGTGCGGTCGGGCGTTATCGTGCAAAAACATGACTGCAGAAGTAAGCAATCTTCACTGTTAATTCTGAATTGCTCTTCTCAACTTTCTCACCATATACGTCTGCATTAATAGTAGTACCACGTATAAGAAAATCAACACACAATACGCTTTCCCTGTTCCAAAAAACAGTAGCCATAAGCTTTCGGTTTTTGAACGTTTGCTTGAACTTTTTGGCTTTGGGGAACTCTCATGCTTTCACTCCATTGATTGTTGCTTGGTTACAACATATGTGTGCGAAGTCTTGTCGCCAGTCACAATGTGATTCAGGTACTTATGGCCTGCAGTTTTGTACCAATGCAGGACGTGGAGAGTTCGGAACATAGAAATCCATCGTAAAACCGACACACCAACGAGTCACGATTTTATTGCAAAATTGAATAAGAATCTTTGTCTATCAATATTACAATTTACTTTCGGCTTAGTCCGCGTCGTCATTTGGGAACTACACCCAGCATTATCAGGTAAGGCCCGACCTGTAGCTTGTCTGCCTTTACAAGCATTTGTTCTAGAAGTTTGAGCAATATTTGTTCGTAGGCCCTGCCTGTCTAAACAGAACCGTGTGCTTATATTAATCAAACTTTGGGGCGGACAAGGATTTGATCTTAATATATTTTGTTTGCCAGGACAATAATGCTTAATCGGCTTATGCCTGTTAGCTGTTTGTGAACAGTTCACAAAGTGAATAATTTAAGCACGCCGCTCTGTTTAGGCAGGCAGGGCCTACGTACAAATATTGCTCAAACTTTTAGAGCAAATGCTTGTAAAGGCAGTCAAGTTACAAGTCGGTCTTTACCTGATAATGATGGGTGTAGTTCCCAAATGACGACCCGGTCTGAGCTGAAGGTTAATTGTAATACTGACAGTTCGGGAAATCGCGAGAGCCTCAAAGAATATAAATCTTTGTCTATTCACATAAGACATACAAGGAAGCTACCTCAAGACATTTCTTCTTCTTCTTCTTCCTTTCGCTCCCCGTGGAGCATAGGGCGCCTAGTGGCGTTTCATCAGCCGGTAAGTGTAGATGGCGGAGTTGCTAGTCCCGCGCATCTTGAGTTTGGTGTTGTCCAATTTTCTTTACTAGTTCTTTCCATTCTCCTCTATTCTGTGCTACTCTTTTCGCCTCGTTCCAGGTAATATTTTGTCCTCTCAGTTCCCTATCTATACCCCTTCTCCACGTTTCCTTGGGTCTTCCAATTTTTCTTCTCCCAGTTGCATTGTACCCGAGAGCTTGTCGGGTTATGTTATTATGTGGCTTCCGAAGGGTATGACCAATCCAATTCCATTTCCGTTTCTTAATCGTAACTTCAACTGTTTCTTCGCCTGTTATTTCCCATAATGCCTCGTTCGATATTCGCTGTGGCCAGAATATGTTGCATACAATTCTCAAGCATTTATTTACGAAGGTCTGGAGTTTGTTTATATAGTGTTTATTCTCTACCCATGACTCCGCCCCGTATAATAATACACTTTTTACATTCGATCTAAATAGCTGTATCTTCGTTTTCCTTGAGATGTCTTTCGTTGACCAAACTCTTCTTAACATACTAAAGGCATTTTGTGCTTGTCCGATTCTTCTTATGATATCTCGGTCACTTCCACCTTTTTTATTCACTATACTTCCTAGATAGCAAAACTCTTTGACTTCTTCAATTTCTTTCCCCTCGATGCTAATTTTTTCAGTTTCATTGTCTTCTCCTATTAATAGTTTTGTCTTTTTTGCATTTATCCTTAAGCCTACTTGTTTTGCTGCATTTATTAGTGCGTTTGTTTTTCTTTGCATGTGGCGTTTTTTTGTTGTAATTAAACTAATATCGTCGGCGAATTCTAGATCTTCTAATTTCTTAAAAACGGTCCAGTTTATACCTGTTTTGTTATCTTCTGTATTTTTCATGACCCAATCTATCACTACGAGAAACAGCAACGGTGATAGTATGCATCCCTGCCTTACGCCGCTTTTAATCGGTAGTTCATTGGTCAGTTTCCCTTCATGTTCGATTTTTGCCGTGTAGCTGTCATAGAGCATCCTTGTGATTCTCAGATATTTTCCAGGGATTCCATAGCGCCATAGTATGTCCCACATCTTGTCTCTGTTTACTGAGTCAAATGCCTTTTCGAAATCGATAAAATTTACATAAACTTCTTCGTTCATCTCTGTTATTTGTTCAAGTATTATTCTTAGTGTGCAGATTTGGTCAATGCACGACCTTTGGGCCCTGAATCCTGCTTGGTTGTCCCTTAGTTTGCGGTCGATTTTCCCTTTCAATCTCTGCAGCATTATCCTGGTCATAATTTTGCTGGCTACACTTAAAAGTGTGATTGGTCGCCAGTTTTCACATCTTGATAGGTCTCCCTTTTTTGGGAGCTTGATTATTATCCCTTGTGACCAATCCAAAGGTATTTTCTCCCCCGCCCATATTTTCCTCAAGACATTTACGACTATTCTAATAGTGGTAGTGACAACAGTGAGAGTGACTAAGCGTTAGAATATTATTTTCAGTGTGATTTAGCCCTTAGTTCGTAAGTAATGATAACCATGTAAAACTAATATATCAGCCCGCATAGTATTTCGTATACTGAACAAGATAATTAAATTTAAAAAAAGGACGTGCATAGGCCATTCCCTGGATTTTATGAAAAGCCGCCAAAATTTTTGGCACCCACCTTGTACAAAGTTTGTGATACCGTAGCGTGTTCGTAACTACTTCATACAGTACGGTGCGTGAAATTTGAGGAAATCGCGATTCGCCTAGGTTCACGAATTTTCTTGCTTACCCTTTCCACAAGATCGTCGTTCACAGCAGAAGGTCTTCCACTTCCTTCTTCATCATGCACGTTTGTTCGCCCATCTCTGAAATTTCTGCATCAGTGTCCGACCTTTCCTTCAGTCATGATGCTTGGACCATAAACCTCGGCTATTTGACGGATAATTTCGGGAGCGATTTAATTTTGTCTGGGGAAAACGAATCACAGCGCGCACTTCACACGGGATTTTCAATCGTAGTGTTCATTTTATTATATAACTCAATACAATGACAGAACCACGGTAAAGTGCCGTGTGGCTAGCCCATCAACCCATAAAATCACCTCCACAATGCACCACATTTACTACGTCCCTCATTCGGTGGCAATATTTAAACTGCCTTTAGTTTCCCAATAAGCTTCGTAAATTTATTTGCGAAAAGACTTATACATAACCTGCCACCTATGTTTTTATTGTACAAAAGGGGATAGGGCTATACTACATAAACAACAATCTGTGTAATCTTAAAATGTTTAAATCAAAGCCTTTAAAAACTAATACCTATTATGAAACTATTTTTCTTATTGTTGTATTTATGTTTTGATATACTTCTTATAGGATGCTACTTTACTTAGTAATAAGACTATGGATAGGTTGGGTAAGTCACTTTGTATGAGGCTGTTTGGAGAAAACTGTTTATCCGAAATTACATTCTTGAAACCACAATACATAACTATTTGTAAACTTATAGAATAACTGAAAGATAAATTAAACCAAGGTTAAAAAAATTCCACATTGTCAATTTAACTTTCAAAATTAATATATGCAAAAAGCTGAACAACTTATAGTCTTGAGGTTTCCAATTATTTGCGCCTTAATTAAAAATCTAATTTTCGCAATGCTAAAAAAGCAAGCTATAGCCTTCTTTAACATATAAAAAGTTTCATACCATTCTTTAGATTCAGCCCCTATTTGATAATACTGCCACTTGCTAAATTTAGTATCTCCTCTGGGTGCGATGTCTGGTAAGGAACTAGGTCTGGACATTCTACTTAATTCCATATTATCAACTTGTATCAATAATACTACACATCTATTTAGACCACAAATTAATGTGATTTTCAGTTCGCACTAGCTTATCTCTAGAACTCTCTCTTCTAATTAACACTTTCGCATTAACACAGAGATAATAAAATTCGTGTCCACTCGAACCGAAATGGAAACATATTTGACAAAGTGTCCATAAGCGCGGTCGGAATATGATTAACAGAATTATTCCTGACACGTGGGTAGCTACGTGCGATAGTTTTATTCTTTTTCACATTGTAACGACCGTTTCTACATCAATTTATGTAGACAAAGTTTATTACCTGGATTAGTTATCACTTTTTATGATATCACTATAGAGGATGCTAACGTAACAATTGGTAAGGCAAACATTCAACATTTTTAATGAATAGCTGTTAATTCCTTTAAAGGTTAATTGTGATTAAGGTACAAGGTTAAGTGGGCAGGTGCTCAGGATGTCCACTTCTAAAATCGGCTAAGGCAGACTTGTACCCGATATAGGTGTCATTTTTGGTTTGCATAAAAGGAATACAGTAAAATATGGTTATGCCGTGAAAAAATTAACGCACATATGTTATAGTTGAGTAACGTTTAATTTAATCTGTTTTTTATTGTCGTCATTTTTATAAAGGCTGGCCATAAAATTCTAAAGATAATTTTTATAATGCAAAAAGAAGTCGTTTAACAAGACTGGGGTGGCTCAGTGGTAAAACAGCCAGGCTTTGGATGTAATAGTCCGAATTCTTCCTGGTTCGAATCACTTCAGGGGTTGGAAATGTTTCTGTTTCCCTGGGTGATCGGTGCTGGGTTCCGGTCTCCATTTGCCATTGGGGATCAAATTAATGGCATTCCTCGTATTACGGTCACATTAGTGGAATAACAAGACCATAAACAGAAGCATCCGTACACCAGGTAAGTTAAGTAGGGTTTCGCATCAGCACGATAACCCGTAGAGTCGGGCCCTGTTGTGCATTGCCTCAAAACTGCGCAAGCGATTATGATGATGATGATGATGCTGAAGAAGTCGTTTAACTTGACAATATTTATTTAAAAATAATAATAATTGGTATGGTCAAGCTAGAAACTTGAAGTCAAAGTTTTCAAGTCGCAGTAGTGCCTCTAACTTGACCTACCACCGTAATGGTAGTCTGGAACGGTGGCTTAGACGTGCTCTTCGAAGCGCAGTTGGTTGCCGTTGTTGTAGAAGCATTTTCAAATGTCATGGACATTGCGCCTAGCACAATTTCGTTTTTTTTTAAACTGCAGGCAGAAATTCCCAAATACACTACAAACTTCAATCAAAGGCAACCAACCAAATGGCGATACTAGTGAAATTAGGTTAAAACAATGAAGACAAAAATGTCTTTAGCATGGTTATAGCAGTGCTGTAACTTCAGATAATGCGAAGGTCACAAAGTTATTTGTCACATGGGGTGGCGGGTCGCGCTCCGAAAAAATAAAGTTTTTGACTACTGTATACAACACTTTAAGAAACGTATTTTTATTAAAAAAACACCAATTCAATTATAAGACATATTACATAAAGCTAAAGAAGTGTTCAGTGTGACGACTGGGGACGCTCTGCAGCATTTACAAGGTTAGAAATATCCACATCAAGTTCTGTTGTTGATAATCGCAGAAGGTGAAGCAAAGCAAAATTTGCAAGATTACCGCTGTAACGGTTCTTGATGAACTTCATAGTGCATAAACACTTTCACAAAAGTATGTGCTTACAAACATTGATGCAATTCTCAATCCATAATCTCTCAAGTTTGGAAATCGTGTAAAGTGCTTATGGTTTCCTTTTCAAATCCAAAGAATCATTTAAATTACTAAACAACATCATAGGACACCTTTCGTTATCGCGAAATATTATTGCTGAAATGTGTTGGGTCTACATCGACTGCTTTGCAGAAAATATATCCTAGAATTATGCCCTTGGAGTGTTACATGTGTGGCAATTCCCTTTGAAAAATTATTGACAAACAGGATACAATAATATTCTGAGGACGCGGTGACGTTCTCTCATTTCGCTTTGTGCGGATAAATATAACACCCGTTCAATTCTTTAACATCATCCCTATTTCAACCAAAAACTTTATGCCTGTGATATTCGTGTCTGGCTGGTTAGAACTTGTAATTCGCCGTTTCCTAAATGAAAATCCAAATTTACCCACATTGTGAAATCCACATCTTTCGTTTGCGTTGCCGCATGTTTCTTCTTGAGCTTCTCACGAAGCCTTTTGTGTAAACATACCTATAACAGGACCGAGTTTGGTCTGATTTGAACGTTTGTTATCATATGTATATATATATTGCTATGAATTTTAATAATTATATAAATTATAATAGATGAAATCGCCCCAAGTTGGCAGCGACCATAAAGTTGCTATGTATTTTATTAATTGATGAAAGTTGGGCGCCATATAAATTAATTAAATATAATAGCATACATATAAAAAATATTCTCAGGGTTATTTTTATATTTAAATATAAATCGTGGCTTCACCTAAATTCGATAGTTATAGAATACACTAATAAAATCAACATTTATACAATAAATTTTAATTAAACTTATCTGAAATTTCCTTTAAATGTTGACTCCTGGTGTATATCCTTATTGATGTAGCACTATGTATATCTGCGTCGTTTAAATATGCGATCTCTGCAATTATACCGCCAATTCTGTCAAAATACTGTCACTTGTTGAATTTGCTTGAACACATACTGACCTCGTTCTCAGATAAATCGCTTACAGTTATTGTGAATTTTATTGAATATTAAATAAATGGTAAGTAGATTCTTTCCTTTAATGTAGTATCAATAACACTTTGTTATTTAATAGGCTTTCATCACTTATATTCCTTCAAGTCGGAAATAATAACACTGTTG
>JABXWE010015632.1:0-30049 GCA_014611495.1 Limonius californicus
GCGAGGGAGAACGGCCGTTAAAAATCCGATGTTCCGGTACTGGGAATTGAACCCAGGACCCCCGGCGTAGAAGTCTAACGCGCTAACCTCTAGCCTACGGCCGCCTCGTTAATATAACTTCTTCTATAATTTCAGTTACATTTACATCGAATGTCACGTAAAACTTTCTACCTATATTTGAAGTAATTTATGTATTTTTGCACTTAATAATCGTGGAATGTTTTTTGATAAATTGATTTTACATTATATTACAATTTAATTCAAATTATACATTTTCCTAAAACGGGAGTGATTTAAGCTTCCTCTATTATTAACAAATTATTATTTACTTTCAGTTGCAGTGACAAAGATCATGTCTGGTGCGTCAGAACTGAACAATTTATCCTCTACGAAAAAATGGGCCCGGAAGTCTGCAGAAAGCCTTACGAAGGCGCTGTAAAAAACACTGCCTTGGATAATAAGGTTAAAATTGATACTTTTGTGAGTACGTAATTTGCATATATATATATATATATATATATATATATATATATAGCGACTCTTTTTATAGCACCTCAGCCGTCTGTCGCATCCCCACTCGGCTTTATGTTGCCAGAGGTCTATAGGTCTTTCATTTAGATTTCGTCGTTCAATTGCTTTCTTTATTCCGTTCGTCCAAGATTCTTGGCCTACCTCTTTTTCTTTTTCTGTTTGATGTCCAATTCCAAACTGTCTTTGATAACGTATCTTCTTTCATTCTTCGCATATGTTCATACCAACACAATTGTTTCTTCTCTATTGTATCCGAAAGTGTTATTTCGACATTCATCTTTTGTTTAATTACATATTTCTCACTCTGTTCATTATTGTTATACCACAGCACCTTCTCCAGTAACTGTTTTCTACTGCATTTATTCTTTGTTTAAGAGCTTGATTGATAACCCATATTTCTGCTCTTTATCCGCGATTTAAATATATGAGTTTCTTTAGTGAGCTGCTTACTCCATAACAAAGAACTGAGTTTGCCTGTTATAGCTCGTCCTCTTGCTAGTTTGTCCAACATGTCTTTGTCATAACATATAACAACATAATTTGTTATATTTAGATATTTGCCTAATAACAAACTGGAATTGTGTGCAATGCATTTTCTACTTACTCATTCTATACGAATTAAAACGATCATCTTAATTCAAACCGCAATATCATTCTTTGGATAGAAGCTAGAGTTGCCTTACAAATACACTTAAAGGCTCTTTTTTGACATAATAAGCAGTTAATTTTTATTTATATTTCTCATTTTACTTTTTTACCGTCAATATGGTTATCCTACAAAGATAACATTCTTGGGATGGTATAACGGTTAACCACAGAGCATAACTTTTGAGTATGTTGGGGAGACGCCTAAAAGACGACTTTCATGTTAACTTTGGGTAGGTCGAGAAGGTGGCCAAAAGATGACATTCAAGATTAGCTTTTAAACATCTTTTATGGTTAACCAAATGATGACCTTAAAGGTTAGCTTTTGAACGTCTTTTATGGTAACAAAAAAAGCTGATTTCAAGATTAGCTTTTGGATATGTTTTATGGTTAACCTTTTAGCGACCTTGAGGATACCTTAAGGTTGCTCTATGGTTAACTAATTTGTGACATAGTCAACCTACAGGTTATCTTTTGGTTGACTAATGGTGACCTTGTATTTTTGAGAGGTTAACTTTTAGTTATCTTTTGGGTAAGTTTGGTTATGTGGAATGCTAGAAACTGACTTCTCTATCCTGCGTTGGCGGCCGTCATCGAATTATTTACGTGACACATTGCGTATTTCGTGGCTTCAGCTGAGTTGATCGAAATGTACATCACATGTTAATAAATAAATAGATAAATATATGTTTCTTTTCTCAGGAGGAGAGGGGTAGCAGTTGTTAAATAGTTCGAATATTAGTGGGTGTAGCGTATGTACAGAGTCCAAGGATTTTTATAAATAGTTTTGGTGACAATTATCCTCTTACTTTTATATGTCAAATCATTTGGAATTGTATTAGGTCACACACTATAACATGTTCCATAAAATTTTACCAAATAAAACTTCAAAGGTCGCTTTGAACGTACAGTCCAATTTGCTGAAGACGATCATTTAAGAAGTAAATATTTGGATTTGCATTTTACTGTATTGTATTACCTGTTTATAGGAAACGCTTGTTCTAGAAACAACCAGTAAAATATAAATAGTTTTAGCATCTTTAGATTTTACTACTCGGCAAATATTTACCTCCAATCAAACTTTGCCAAAATGACTACTAACGTTTGTAATTCAAATAAGAGTTTTTGAAATTTTTGTTAGTAGAAACATTCAATTTGTTGCGGTGTTTACATGCTTCATAATGAACCACAAAGGTTTCAAGCCTGCTCTTTAGATAATCCTTAAATGTATAAAAATTTTCTAAAATTGAAACTATTGACACTGTATTCAGTTTTGATAAATGTAATAACATTTCGCCACTCTAACAAGGTTATATGTTTTGTCACTATTTGACAAATCAAATTTTTACAGTGACGAAACATTTATTTCTATGAAATGTTTTTAAGCCTAGTTTCAGAAATTTACATATATTTGCTTTATTTTCTATAGTAGATAATGTTTTTTTAATAATGCTGAAAACAAATGCCCAAGTGTAAGGTTTAATGATGTAACTACAAATATTTGCAATCCCAATGGTTTGTTTATAACCGAATTGTAATGGATTTTTGTAAGATTGCTAGATTAATCTAATCTGCCTAAAAACTATTTTGGCCTTGTGTAAGTATTTAAACATATATTTAGCAGCAGTTGAGA
Organism: Limonius californicus; assembly: GCA_014611495.1. Taxonomy (NCBI): domain Eukaryota; kingdom Metazoa; phylum Arthropoda; class Insecta; order Coleoptera; family Elateridae; genus Limonius; species Limonius californicus. Next base: position 2,810 of record JABXWE010015632.1, read on the forward strand.
TAAAAACGTTGAGATTGTAAATATTACACCACTTCAGTTTATTCTACACTTTGTTTATTTTGTAGGATTTAGGCGAATTCATAAAATTGGCTTCCATTAAATAATCACCCAGTACAATAAAATTGTATTTTGTGATATTACCAAATAACGTTTTCCTCTCAAATACTTACTTACTTGTTTAACGAACCAATATAATTACTGTAATTTTTTAGTTCAAGAGTTACGAACGAAAATTTTTAATAATACACCTGATAAGTTGACAATACGATAATATACCTGCAAACCGATTATTGGGACTATTTATTATGTATTTAGTATGTTAATCTACACAAAAACTTTGTAATTTTTTATATTACATTAAATAATTGTACTAATCATTAATTTCGGATATTCAGTACTTTTTTTTCTTTCATTCATACTACCGTTCCCTCCCGGAACCGCTTTCGCATTACTTCAGCGGGGTTCGGGCGTTCCTTACATACTAGCCATTCATGCAACATGCACCCTAAACTTAACTAAGTGAAATACGGTCGTCTTAGCCGGGGTTCGACCACGCGGCCGATCGGACCGCATTTCACTGTGACCTCGACTGACAGCGCGTATTCGCACTGCCTCATCGAAGTCCCTGATATTCAGTACCCTATATTAATGAAAAGTAAATGAATGCACTTTTAAATTTTAAAATATTATACAAGGTGTTCTATATAGGAAAGTGAGTACTAAGGCATTTTGCAAATAACCCTCATCTCGTGTAATATGACATACTCTCCCATAACAATTGAATTAGATTTTCTTAATCCTCTATTCGAAAATAATTGAAAAATGTAAAAATATATAAAAATATGTAATGTTGATTTGGCACTTTTTTACGTAATACCCTGTACAATCAGGAATATTTTGAATACGTACAGTTGGTCGCAATTCAACTTAATAAAATATTTGAATGTGGAGTTTCAGGCTTCCGCGGCTTGTGTCTAATGAAGTCATCTCTTTGGACTTAGATCGCGTCGTCGTGGAATTCAATAATGCTGACGTTTTGCTTACCGTTGAAGGTAGCATTACGCTTTGATAATGTTACCTGCAACGGTTAGCGAAACGTCAGCATCATTTAATTCCACGACGACGCGGTCTAAGGCCGAAGAGCTAACTTCAAAACATTTTAATATTTTCATTATTAAAATACATTCGTTCGTATTTTGTATCACTTCTGCTTCCGCAGGAAAATCATAACTTACTTATTTTATTCCTTCGGCGTAAAATTGTTACAAAGGTTTGTTGTTGTAGCATCTAGAATACCATGACGTGTTTAAAAGCGTTTCTCTATGGTCAACGGATACTATAAGAATATATTTTGCTACTCATATTTGGTGGTCCATGTGTCCGATCTGGTGTGGAGAAGTCGAACATTTCAAATTTGAACAAGTAGAAGCTTTTAGTAAGAATCATATTTGCTCTCAATTCGATGTCTTTTGTCATTTATTAATTTTTGTATTTTATTTCTTTTAGGTTCGGAGCTTCCTCACATATCATTATCTTTGATTCTCATATCTGATAGATGAAAAGAAAAATAAGAGGAAGAGTTTCTCATGCCCGCTAAAGCAATTTCTATATCGATTAGTTTGAAACATACGGACATACTGAAGGATCTTCTTTGTTTTTAAATTTAGACTACTAGAGCATCGAAATGTGAAAACCTCAACGGAATATGAATACACTTACAGAGAATTCATATTACTTCTGGTATAACCGGAAGTAATATCAATTTCTGTTTTGTTTTTGAGACAGTGTCTTTGTTTTGTGGTGTATGTATAAGTAAAAATAACTTCAAACGCCTTCCTCTTGAGAATAAAATATGCAAAACTATTGGGGGACTTCAGTGCCCAAATTGGACAAGAACAGTACGTACAGTTAGTTGCGGGCAAGTATACAATCCATGAAACTACAAACGACAATGGAAATAAAGTATGTCAGGTAGCTGCAACGTTAAACTTAGAGATCAGCAGTACACCATTTAAACATACGAAACTGTACAAGGAAACATGGTGTATTCCAGGAAGAAATAGAGGTAATCCACATTTTAGTTACGAAAAAACAGCGGGTTCAGTTTTGGATGGAAAATCATATAGAAGCGGAAATGCAGACACAGAACATTATCGAGTTGCAGCAAAAGTAAGGTTAGAGAAATACGTAAATGATTAGACATACAAATTAAACAGAAATTGGAACATAGCAAAACCAAATGTAGAGGAAACAAAGAATCAGTATGGGCGAAAACTTCAGCAGAAAACAGTACAAAAAGAAGAGCTCAGAGGTATACACCATGAATGGAAGATCATAAAAGAAAGTATTAGTGAAGCAGCAAGTCAGGTAATTGAGTTCTCAAAGAAGACTCACAAGTAGGAATGGTACGACAGAGAGTGTGAGCTGACGACTACCGAAAAGAGATACGCTAGATTAATGTGTTTAAGTACAGGAGCTGAGGGAAACGAATGGATGAAATAGAAAGCAGCTACAGGAATAACGACGCCAAAAACTTTTACCACAAATTCCGTGAACAAAAGTGAGGAAGAAGAACCAGTACGAGAGGTATGAAAGATATATATGGGAATATTGAATATCATGAAGAAAGTGTCAAAGACATTAGGAAGGAGTATTATCAGAGCATAAGAGGAAGTAGAAGCAATTGAGGTAATAAACCTTGAGCAAGTTACATAAAATGACGAAATATACGACCCAACCTACGAGCAAGTAAGGATATTAATAAATAAAACAAAACTTACTTAATAACCATACTAGATTTTAAAAAAGCTTGGCATGTAAGGAAAGTTCAAAAAAACAAAAAATGGAAAAATACGGGCTATATTTTAGTTTTTATACACATATACAGTTTGCTGGTGGGAGCTGCGCGGGGCGAGAAAGGGTGGGCACTAAGAGGAACAGAGACGAATACAATATATATGGGCAGTTAGCATTCGGTAGGTACACTCGGTAAACGAAACGCGCGTACGCTTTCCTTCTTGAATTTTAGATTGAAACTCCATTGTACGCACTTTTCACTGGAGTATACAGTGATGTTGACTGCTACAAACACACGATGAAAAGATCGTCATGCCTCCCCCACCAATTTCGTGGTAGTGCGCAATGTTCACTCACAAGCAGTTAAAACCGGTAAGCCGTATGTATGTATATACATACATATAACAAACATTATGTATACATTTTTATTGTCTACACCTTAAAAAAACTGTAATTTTCCTCTGTCTGCAATTGTTCATAAGTTTTTTGTCCATGTCAGCGTCGATTATGTCTAAATGAGTCAGTACGTCTTCCTTTAAACTAGTTTTATAAAAGTAGGTTAGTTGCCTCACATAGTGTCGTGTCTGGGCAAATGGCGGTGGAGCTGGAGGTTCGCTTGACTCAGCTTCATCGTTTTTTGTGTCATCCACGTCTTGTGAGGTAACCTCTGCTACTATGTCTTGGTCGGTCAATTGAGCAGTCGTGAATGGAAGCTCTTCATAGTTGAGGAAGTCATTCAAGCCAGGATCTGTTGGCAGTTCATACGAAGCCAGCCACTGTGCAATAGGCAGATGTCCTCTTCCTCAAATTGGTCAGGGATGAAACCGAAATGGATAAACCTGTTCCGTATGGTTCTGATGCAGACATCCCTCCAAGCCTTCTTCAACGTCTTCCAGGCATCCAGAACAGAGGTTTTCCTGGGATTTAAATTTTCCCCCTGCTTCTCGATGGCTTCCAGCACTAGTCGCTTCCTATAATGGCATGTGAGACTCCTGATGACGCCCTGGTCCATTGGTCGGAGAAAACTCCAGGACCTTCGATTCACAGTGTACTTCACTGGTAGCTTCTTAACATTTTTAAAACAGCGAGGTTTCTGGTATTTTCCGATGACTAGGAGTTCCCTTTTCTCGTTGCCAGTGGCATTTGCACGAAAACTGTCAGGCGTTCTTTGGACATTTTACCGCCAACGCACTTTTCATTTTTAAATTTCAGTGTAAAATTCGGGTTCATCTGGAAAAAAAGACCAGTCTCGTCCCCGTTGAAAATGTCCTCATTTTTAAACTGCTGATGAAATTGTCTGTTGCATTCCTGTCGACATCTTTTGCTTCACCACAAACCTTCCCAAAATTAATCTGATGGCGCTTTTTAAAACGTTCTATCGAACCTTGGGAATAATCATAATTTTTGATTCCCAGCATGCTACCCAGCTGATCTGCCTTAATTTTTAAAATTGGACCACTGGCGGGAATGTTGAGACTTCTTTGCTGGATAAACCATTTGAGGAGCGCTTGATCCAAATCCTCGTGAGTTGGCTTTCTTAGCCTCTTGGTTTGGCGGTTCGGGTTTTTTTCGATTCAGCCTCGATTTTAACCCTGGAGCACCATATTATGTTGACGGTTGAGTACACCAGATTGAGTTGTTTTGCCACTTTACTCTTCCTTTGACCGCTCTCCAGCACCTTGATAACTGCTAACTTACTTTCCCATACACGACGCTTTTGTTTTCGCACTCATTTTGCGTCAAAGAAAAATTCACCTCGCTTTTCAATACGATGTTTACTGTAGACCAGTCAAAAACAACAACTGATTGCAAGGGCCATTGACCATAGCGACCAGTTTTCAATTAAAGAGCAATTAAATTTTAATCCGCAAGTGTTGGAAATTCCAACTTTCACCCCTCAGTATCTGCCCACCCGCCTACCTGTCTTTCTGGGAAGAGATCTTAGCAGGTAAATATTGTTTCCAGCTTTAAATATGGAATTTCCCAATCCGGAAAATTGTTTTATAACCGAATTTAAGTTACTTTATGACGGACTAAATTAACACAGGACCTCACGGGGCTTTGTCGGGACCAAGTAATTTTGTACTTTATGACCAAACTTACTTAGTAAACGATTTCTTTATAAGCGGACTGCACTATATTATTGATATAATCGCATGGTTAAACTCATAAAGGAGCCTTATTTACAAGCCCTACCGATGCCTAGTGGCAGAGGCGCTGAATTTTACCAGGATGTTTATGGTATTGTTGCGGCAAGGGGTTTTCGAAGATGGAACATGATAGACTCGTGTATAACAGGAACTATGCTGGGATGAGTGGAATGGGAACGATCCATGATTCTTAAAAAACAGTTATCTGCACACAGGATGTCGGTGTACTGCAGTAATACAGGTGCTTTTCCTGTTTTCTTTACCTAAAATATAATTTTTAAGGAGTATTTTGATGGAGTACTGTCATATCATGAGACAATACATTACGTGAGATTTCTTCTTTTCCATTCTTTACTATCTGTCCCCCTCGGGAGTGCCTTAAACCCCTAGAGGGCGCGTCCCCAGGTAGCGGATAGGGGAATGCCTCCCAGACATGGGTGGTAGGAGGGAAATCAAATACCTGGCGTCTGACCCAGGGTGGGCGGCTGCAAACAGCGTCGGTACTCCAAAGGAGCGGCTGAATCAATACCTGGCAGAAGGTATAAAATGTATACACCAAGCCGTCCAGTCAACGTGGTGTATTAGACTAAATGCCTCCAGTGAAATGAAGAGAAAGAGAAGAAAAGGGCCCTCCGTCCCCAGCAGTCCTGGAGCGCCTACCCAAGGAAGCGAGAAGGTTAGCGAATGGACGGAAGGTGCTAAGAATCCCTGGGTTCGATCAGGCTGCCGTAACCAAAATATATTTATATGCACATACAATGTTAGACCGTTGATGACAGATGATAGACTAAAGGAGTTAGAATATGAGGTGGAAAACATCAATTGGGATATCATAAATTTAAGCGAAACAAGAAGAAGAGGAGAACAAACTATTAGACTAGAATCCGGACACGTGTTGTTTTACAAAGGTCAAGAAGATACATCACAAGGGGGAGTTAATTAATAAAAAAATAGCAAATAACATCACACACTATACAGCAAAAAATCATAGATTCATATATATTATAATAAGTATAACCCCAAAATGTAGACTAAAAGTAATACAAGTGTATGCACCCACCACCGACTACGAAGGTGAGAGGTTGAACGCTTTTACTAGGAAATAATAGCATGTATAGGGGAAAATCGCCCACAATACTCAATCATAGTCGGAGACTATGGAAATTGGAAGAAAACGAGAAGAAGATGAAACAAGTTTGGGAGATTTCGGAATAGACAACAGAAACGAAAGAGGTAATATGCTAGTAAACTTTTTGGGACAACAACATTTATATGTAATGAATTCATTCTTCAAGAAAAGAAAAAGTAGAAAGTGGACGTGGTTAAGTCCAGATGGACGGACCAAGAATGAAATAGATTTTATAATAGCATCTCATAAATATATAATAAAGGACGTTTCGGTCCTGAATAATGTTAACACGGGATGTGACCACCGCTTGGTAAGAGGCTAAGTAAACATAAATACGAGATTAAACAGATTAAAACATAGTCGTAAAGCAAATAAATGCAATAACGCACAAATCATTATGCAGAACAAAGAGAAATATAAAAAATAATTAAAAAGACAAGTAAAAATCGCTGATGTAAGAGAAGACGACAGCATGAACATAAAGTGCAAGACATTAACGAAAGCATTAAGCAATGCTGGAGAAGAAATTGGACAAACACCTAAGAAAGAAAGTAAATTCAGTGTAACAACAAATAAAATGATGGAACAAAGGAGAAAAATGGCGCAAACCCAAGCAAGATATACTGCGGAATTTACAGAAATAAACAAGAACATACGAAGAACAATAAAAGAAGACCTACAAGAATGGCATGAAAGAAAGATAGAAGAGGCATTAAAAGAGGGTAGTAAAACAAAAGAGTGGAAAAGAAGTAGAGTATTTGGAAAGAATCTTATGACATCTATAAAAGACTCAAATGGATTACTAATCAATCACCAAGACGGAATACTAAAAAGAACGGAAGATTTTTTAGGCAATTGTAGGTACACCTCAAACAAACGGATGTCTTCAAAAAATTACATTGGGAGAATATAGGCCTGAATATAGACGGCAACAAATTAAATCACCTGCGAGTTGCCGACGATATTATACTAATAGCAGATAACCTATCTGACCTACCCCAGATGCTGACCGATCTACAGAGAAAATTAAAGGAAATTGGTCTAAAGATGAATAAAGAAAAAACGAAAATAATGAGCAACGAAGAAATAGACGAAAACGAACAGATTGAGATAGACGACGTGGTAATAGAAGAAGCAGAAAGTTATATCTACTTGGGTCAAAATATAAACTTGAAGAGAAACGGCCAAGAAGATGAAATAAACAGGCGAATTAAGCTAGGGTGGGTCGCATTTAATTCGTGGCGAGCTACACTAAAAAGTAAAATAGATCAGGAATTAAAAACAAAACTATTCAACCAAAACAACCTTCCGGTTCTCACCTACGCCGCCGAAACCTTGACCAAGAAAAATAAACTTAAATTGCTGGTGACGCAAAGAGCAATGGAAAGAGCGATGTTGGACATAACATTAAGACATCGTAAGACTAACGAATGCATACGAGGAAAAACTAAGGTACAGGATATAATAGAGAAGATATTTCAGCAGAAGTGGCAATGGGCGCGACATCTAGCAATACTTAGGGACAATAGATGGACAAAGGTGGTAATACAATGGAGACCCAGGTTGGGAAGGCAATTCAGAGGAAGACCCCCAATGCGTTGGACAGACGATATTAAAAGAGTTGCAAACTACGAGTGGATCCAGAAGGCACAAGATAGAACAAAATGGAATTCACTAGGAGAGGCCTACATCCGGAATGGATTGATATAGGCATGATGATGATTATCTTTTTAAAAACTATAATTTACGTATTGAAAATATCTAATTCAGACGCACGGAAAGAACTGTGTTAACAGCAATTCTTGGTTTTTTTTTATTTTGACGTCAGCGTACTGCTCAAATGCATTTTCGTACTTAGAATTGTTGTGCTAATAATAATTATTCTCCTGAAATATTTTATGTAATAAGAAAAACCAATCGGTTAAAATAACTATATTATATATTCTGTTCTTGAGAACATACAGATATATGTGCACTTTCGGCGCCCCGTAGATGGTGTGTCCGGGAAGGTCGCCGCTTTGTCCCCTCTCCCTGGTGTTGCGGCCCGGATACACAAAATCAACTAAGCATTGGAGTGGATCTAAAAGGACGTATAGAGTGAATCGGAAAAGTGAAGATCCGGAAACGAAAATAGAAACCTAGATTGGATGAAGACTGTAAAAAAGTACATGGATATTAAAAAAATGAAAAATTTGTAGAAAAATTAATGACATGAAATGTTCGAAAAATGTATATATCACTTTACTTTAAATTTTCTATTAAACTTTTTTTCAGAAGCTTCACGTCCTAATAGGGTTTCCTTTTATACCATTTTTGGTATATTAAAATGTAAGCATTCAGCAAGATCCTAATTGAAAAAACTATGTCGACTGGACCCCATATGTTCGTCTGGATTATAGAAGTGTTTATAAGTCTTTTGGAAACCTTAAAATTTCCTTTAGTGCTGCGGAACAGTCGTGAAAAGCTACACATCATATGACAAACCGAAGGCAATAGAAGAAGCAAGTTTTGGGAGAAAACAAGCGCGCTCGTTAAAGCAATGGCCTTAACGGATGACGGCGGCCGAATGATCAGGAATCGAGGCTGTGTGCGAATTGTGCTGGATCGACGTCTTTTCCGTGCGAATTTCTTCGTTCGCAAAGTGAACCTGTAGATAAGTTACTTGTAGCAGTTTTTCGCGGTACGCAGGCGGCGTTAATGCGCTACGCGACAGCCAGAAGGGCGCACGAGAGTACAGTTTGGCAGACGGCAGTTCGGCTTGTTTACAGCTTGCCGGGGGCGGCCAATTCACCGCAAACCATTGTCTGCCCATGAGGGGCGATCCCGAGCTTTATCAAAAACTCCAAACACTCTGCTGACGTCTGCACACTAGGTATACTAATTTTACTGCTGATAAAAGGCGGCACGCATTAACGCCACCCTTATTTCGACATCCTTCTCTTTTTCTGCTGCCGATGACGTTTTTAACTAACGGAAGAAAATACCTCTTTAGCTTTTCGTTATTAAACATATTTTCTAATATCAACACGCGTGTGAGACCATTTTATTGCACCATTAGCATGTTTTATAATTACCAATAATTAGTAAAAAATTATCGGACGTTAATTAGGTATTTTACAAGTTTCCTAATGTTATTACGTAAACCTACGGAGTTTTATTATAGAAATATGCGGATAAATTGATTCTGTTAAAGTTATATACAAACGTTGAACCATTTCGTTATGACGTTAACTAATTTTATTTTTTATTTTAATTTTAAAACTATATTTTATGCAAAATCTTAAGTTACTGTGTCGCAATAAGGAAATTTTGCGCACAGGCCTAAACTTAATGGTTGCACTCTTATTATGAACAATTCGGGTTTCCATGTGTTTTCCATAACAGCAGAGACCCGTTTTAACGGAACTCAAGAAACTGCGAAAATTGGTTCGTTGTAACCGAAATTCTGCGTTATAAGAGATAAAAATAGAATTCGGAAAAACTTTGCCTGGACTGTTGTATATTTTCAATAATAATTGACAACTTTTATTATACAAATAGGCACAAACAGATATATTTATAATATTAAGTTTGTCCACAGAGAACTAACGCTGCATGTAAAACTGAATGTACAGTTCATTTTGGTTATAACGAGACGTTTGGGACTATAAATGTTTCCCGTTAATTCGTTAAAGGCAACAACCGAATAATAAGACTGATTTACACTATGAAAACAGTATGCCTATTATCAACAACAATAGATTTTTATACTTATGAGGGACTAAATTGACTCAAAATTGTTTAAAATTAGCGTTTTCTATTGTCACCCTAGTTACGTTAATAAGCGATCTTTCCACATTCCACCAAGACAAAAAAATTATTAAAACTTGTGATAAGAAATTGCCAAAATTAGTGCAAAAATACTAGTTAGTTAATAAGCTTAAAAAATTCGAACAATTCTTAAAAAACCATTATCTACTACTTTCTCTACAGCAGTGGTTCTCAAAGTGTGCCGCCCCAGGGGGTCGGGATTTAGGGTTAGGGGGGGGTCGCGGGAGGATTTCCAAAAATAAAACAAAATACCTTTTCAAGACATTTATTTGTGCCTTTCGCAAAAGTAAATAAAACTTAAAATATTAAAATAAAACATAAAAACAATTTGCAAAGTAAAAACATTAATGCAATGTATGTGCCTGTTTTTCAAAAACTAGCTCTTCAAATTTTTTTGCTTTTACTGTGACCTCGACTGACAGCGTTTGTTCGAACTGCCACATCGAGGTTCCTAGCTCTGCAAATCTGGGTTCTGTATTCCATACACACCCAATAATATCTTTGTCCGCAAGCTCGGGGTATTCTTGGATTCTTTTGATTCAAAATTGATCTAGGCTTTGGGAAAAGCAGTCTAGTTTCAACATTCCATCGCATGATATTTCAATAAGTTTTTCTTTTATTTTTGTCGAAATTTCAGCTTGTTCAACGGAATTGTCTAAAAACGGATTCATTATCCATCTGTGATGGTCATAACGGTTTTGACTTCCTTTGGGGAAATAGTCAATGAGCTGTTGTTTTATATTGGGTAAATTAACTTGCATATCTGTAAACACCTGCTCAGCATTTATCATATTAATCCTTAACTACGTCTTCCGTGAGTTCTTGAACGCACGAAACAAACTTCTTTTTTCCAATTGAAGAAGACCAGAAATCGAGTATCTTCATAAATCCGGTAATTTTATCTGTGGCTGTTATTATGTTAATATATATGTCAACAGTTAATGAAACACACGGTGTAAACACAATACACAATTTGTAATTAATAAAATACAAAGGTAAAGCACGCTCTGCATTGGCATTCAAACCAGCCTCGGAGACGACCCTTGCCCGCACGCCTCAAGAGCTACATTCTGAATAATATTCTTTTACTAAAATATCAACAAACACTTCAGTATTTCGGGCAAGCCGTCTCGCAGACCATTTATCGGCGTAATTTATGATGTAAGGTGATACGTTCCTTGGACTTCATAATTCCAAGAATCAGACCGTAGTCTTTCGTTGTTGACTTTGCGCTAACATATACACACATATCCAAAGGGAATTGGAAAACATGTTTTTCATATTCCGGTTTCTCATGTTGCAGCTACATCAAAAGTTCCGCATTTAACTGCAAAGTCCCTTTCGAGACTTTACCCCTCGAAATCCATCTTACCGGGTGATAAAGATGTGCGTATAAAGAACCCACATCTACTCAAATTTTTCGATAAATACGAGTGTCCAATACTTTTCCCTTGATGGAATTTACCACTTTTATCACATTTTTCAAAACACAATCCATTTCAAAAGATAAAGATTTTGATGTAAGAGGTTCTCGATGTAAAAAAAACAGTGTAACATATAGCATTTGTCAGTATCTCTTCTAATCTGACAATAAGACCAGATCGATGTCCTGTCGTAGCCTTGGCGCCATCGGTGCATACAGCAACGCATTTTGTCCAATCAATCTCGTAGGTACTTATTAGTACTTTGCGTGAACGTGTCGAATGAACATTTCGGGTAGCAAAATAAACTTTCTTATGTAATACTATGTCCAGTATTGTATCTTCCAAATGCTGTAAATTGGGCACAGTTAGAAATATCCGTGGATTCGTCCATATGTAATAAGAGTACGTGCAATTCTTAATATTTTCAACAACTTGTGTTCGACTATTTACTGTTATGTTACATATTTTTCTTTAGATAGTATTATTACAGATGGGTATTGCTTTCAGCTTGTCAGCCTCTTTTTCAGCAACCATTATTTACACCATTTCAACAGCTACTGGTAACATCAGATCTTCACTATATGTGGCTTACTGGTTTTTGCAATGGGAAATGCAACTCGATAACTTGATAGTAGTGATTTTCATTAGTAGTGGTTTCTGATGTAGAAGTGGCTTGCTCCTTGTGGAGGGAGTTTAGCTTTCTTTCGAAGAATTTCACAAGCTTGTCTTTTTTGCCTGGATGTTTGGTATTTAAATGTCTAAATAGCTTCGATGGCATCATACTTTCGTTAATAATACTTCTTGACAAAGTAGGCACTGGGGTTTCTGGGAAATATCGGTATAACCATATTTGACATATTCATCGTTGTACAATCCAGTTCTCTTTGTATTGTTGTCACTATCAGATGCGAAAAGTTTTACTGAACGTTTTAAAAATTTTTACCATGTTTAACAAAACGAGTATAGCTCGTACTTAACGTTACATTTTTGTTATTGAATTATTGCACTCAATACACAGTCAGCAGTACAGCAGACAATTTGGAACTGATAACTAATCTCATCGCAGTCCCCTGCTTATATGAAGCAAAATCTTCTCTGTTCTACGGGTTAAGTTAGCCTCCTGCCCGGCATACGCGCAAAGAGGGCTCACAGAACCTACTTGATTGTAGTTAATTAATAGGCCATTCACACAAAACGGAAGATTTTCCAGATTAATTCCAGTACCGTCTACCACCCTTCCGAAAATGTTGGAAATTTCGGGAAACACGGAGAACAAATAAATAAATTGCCCTACTTGGCAGTAGATGGCATCAGTTGGCCGTTTAGTCGCTGATTCAGAATTAAGTTGAGTACTACAAGAATGGAGTCAGAAGGGAGTCACTTTTTAAGAAATTTTGGGTACCACTGCTCTACAGTACCGTACGCGAATTGAATATAGGCACCTAACGTGCATTGGGATATGATGTTTATATAATTACTTTGACAGATCTATCTCATCTAGATAACTATACGTTCGCCACTTCGCCAGAGTGTCCATAGTGAGATGGTTATTTGTTTTTGGCTTCATATCATAAATGCTTGAGACTACCCCTAAAAACATTTAAAATTCCATACATCGTGTCTACAAGGATTTCATGTAAAAAGATTCGTCAGAAAAATGTTTAAAATGCAGCAATAAAACCTTTTGTAGCTAGGTATGAGGGAAATGGGACCTCGGTGGGGCAATGCGAATACGTGCTGTCAGTCGAGGTCACAGTGAAATGCGGTCCGATTGGCTGCGTGGTCAAACCGCGGCTGAGGCGACCGTTAGTTAAGTTTAGGATGCATGTTGCATGAATGGATAGTATGTAAGGGACACCTGCACCCCCTGAAGTAATGCGAAAGCGGTTCAGGGGGGTAGTAAGAATGAATAGAAAAAAAGGTGTGAAACACATAAATACCGGTGTAAATAGAAACACGTAACCTGAAAACTTGCCAATTATTTTAGTTATAATCCTTGCCAGACGTTTCTGACTGGTCTTTAGTAATAATAATTATGATTTTAAAATAGAAAGCGGTATATGCAACCCACAACTCATCGTCTACCTAGCTGGTAATATATACACCAAAGAATATTAATCTTTAAGATGAGAATCTAAACATTTCCATTACCTTCGGGGTTTTTCAAACTCCTCAAAATTTTGTATTTTTTGAAAGCCAAATCCGAAATCACAGTTTATCGTTCCGGTTTATTTGCTTGCTCTATCTAAGTTGAATCATTCTGTTAGTTTTGTGCGGTCTGATTATTACCACTGGGTTTTTTAAACATCTCTGAATTTTTTACGTTTTGAAACCCAAATTCTTGTACGTGGGAAAAGATTTAATTTTACCGTTCGACGATCATATCAAGGTAGATATGATGCTGCAGTAGTTGGTCATAACAACTTATAGAACCTACATGGAGTCGTGCAAGCAGTGTAAAAGTACTCCCGGAAAATACACGTCTATTTATTGTAAAACCAGAAAGCGTAGCAAACAAGAAGTTAATAACAATTCGCGTCCGAAAAAATGCTGTCAGAGCTGACGGGGACTATGGGTTAGAATATGAACAAATGTCAAATATCACAGAAACAATATGCCTTCAAAAGAGAGAAAGTTTTATAAAAGAACTTGGTACCAATATTCAAACAGTTTTAGAAGAAACTGTTGGACAATATCGAACCAATAAGTGGATGGATGGAAGACGAACAATAAAAATTAAAAAATTCAACAAAACTTGTTGACCAAGAATGTCCATTTTTAGCAGCTTCTTCGGGTGATTTGGTGGAAGATAACGCAATTTCAGAAATAAAATGTCCTTTTAGTGCTAGCATGTTTTCATCAGTGGACGGAATAAGTTTTTATGTAAAACTGAAAACCAATGACCATTATATGTACCAAATCCAAGAATAACTTAACTTTGCTAATTAAGTCATTTGTTATTTTGTAGTATGGATTGCGCTTGGAATTTCTGTAGATAATATAACAAAAAACAACTACATGTGGTTAAATAATATGTTATTCCGAGTAAAACAGTTGCTAATAGATACCCGATTTTCGAGAAATCCCCCCCCCCCCGAGAATTATATTTAAAAAAATGAGCAAAGCTTTTCACCTAAACCCATACCATAAAGCACAATCATATTGTATTAATAATATATCTTCTTTAGCACCCTGCTGCCACTTTGAGCTAGTACGTGATGTGGCGCACTAACCCAGAAGGATCTGCAGTTTATGTATTCTCCGAGACACCACGGCGTGCAACGTTAGAACAAAGATTTTGGTCACCCATCCAAGTAAACACCGCGAGGATGGTTCCTTCACTTTGAATAGTGTTTCACCAGTACACGCACTTGTCGACCACGCTGCTTCTGCATTACATCTTCTATTATTATATATGTCCATATTACAGATAATCTCTGCCTTTATTGTGCATATGATAAGTAAGTCGGTGAACACACATGAATATTTCATAAAACCACAAAGTCGAATTCTTTTACAAAAATAATACTTTCTTATGTTTTTTTTTATTAAATTAACTGCGTATTTACAACTAACCATATGGCTAACAAGCAAATTTGTTCTAATACTAACATTGACGACAAAAGGAGGGAGTTCCGCTCGTGGCGATTACCCTGTGGTTACTAATATACTACATATTAGTTAGTAAGGTCTAGCGTTTTAAGTCTATTTAATCTTCGAGTGTTGGCTTCCTCTCTGGCCAATGGAATTTTGAGGTCTTCGTGCAGGGTTTTATTGCTGACATACCACTTGACGTCGGCTATAACGCGAAGAGTTTTGCTCTGGAACTTTTGTAATATTTCGATGTTCGAGGTTTTCGCACAACCCCATAGATGAATTCCATATGCCCACACTGGAACTAACACTGCCTTATACACTAACACTTTGTTGTATAGTGATAATTTAGATTTTCGCCCTAGGAGCCAGTACATCTTCTTCGCCTTTAGGTCTAGTTCCTTTCTCTTTTTTGTAATGTGGGTTCTCCATGTTAGTTGCCTATCAGTGTACATGCCCAGATATTTAGCATCTTTGATTGGGATTTCTATACCGTTTAGTGCTTAATCGTAAATGTGATTGCTGTGGATTTATCTTCGTTGATTTATATACGCCACCTGTTCAACCATTTTTGTATATTATCGAGATGACTTTGTAGGATAGCCGATGCTTGTGTAGGGTCTGAGTGGGAAACTAGTAACGCAGTGTCGTCTGCGAATGTTGCTGTGACTGCATTTTCGTTGCAAGGTAAGTCTTTGGTAAATATCTGGTGTAGACTGGATCCCAATACGCTATCCTGGGAAACGCCTGCCTTAACTTGATATAGTCCTGATTGGCTTTCACCATATTTGACTTCATAAATCCTCTCGTTTAGATATGAGTTGAATAGTAGGTAGTATTGATGTGGCAGTGACAGTTTAATTTTATAAAGTGACTCAGGATGCCAGACTCGGTCGAACGCCTGGCTGACATCAAGGAATACCGCAACGCAGTATCTACTTTCTTCGAAGTCTTTCTCTATTACGTCGACGACTCCGTGGATCTGTTCTGCTGTGGAGTATTCCTGGCGAAACCCAAACTGATGCTGTGGAATTAGCGCTTCTTGTTCTAATATGGGCGCCAGTCTCCTTAATATGAACTTCTCTAGTACTTTTGACAGTATTGGTAGTAGCATTATCGGTCAGTAAGAGGCGACTTCATGAGCAGGTTTGCCCGGCTTTAGATTTGAAATTATCTAACCGAATTTCCACTGAATTGGAATATACTGTAATCTTGTGATTGCATTGAAGATTTGTGTTATAGCCATTATTGCCTTGCGGGGCAGTTTTAATGGTTTGGCAGTGATGAGGTCATACCCAGGCGCTTTTTTGTTATTTAAGTATTTGATTACAGTTGTAATTTCTACTGAGGTGAAGGGTTTTGTTGGTGGACTTAGTTGTAAAGGAGCTTGGAGATAGTTTATAATCTGCTGTTCTTCTTCAGGTGTAACAACAGCAGGATGCGGTTGAAATATATTCGATAGATTTTCTGCAAAAAGTTCGGCTTCCTCATCTTCTGTTCTTGCCCAAGAGCCGTCTACTTTTCGAATCGGTGGAATAGGTTTTCGAGCATCTGTTAGTTTGGTCCTTTGGTGGTTGTTAATCTTGATCCCCAGATTGGATTTTTTGCATTGTAATCCCCTCCAGCTATGAACCTGTTTCCTAGTTTCTCGAAGAATGCGATGAAATTGTTGATATACCTGACAGCCTTTATAGTTTGCCGGGTGAAGTCCTTGGCACAACGCACACTTGGCGGGAGTATCTTTTGTTTTTTTGCAGTTTTGTGGGCTTCGCCACACTTGACGCATAAGTAAGGTATCGTACAATAGCTTCTACTGTGCCCATAAGACTGACATCTGGTGCACTGGATGATTGTAGTTTTCTTACGAGGCGGTTCCACGGTTATCACTTGGTGGTTAATGTGTTTCATATTATATACCTTTTTATTGGTATTCGCAGGTTCGATGTCACCAAAGAACATAGGTAGGGGTGTCTTTGTTACTCTATGTTTAACGTTGATGATATTTCGTACCGTATGACCCTGCTTTTTTACTCGTTTTTGATTTCTTCGATATATACAGAATGGCGTATGTTTCTAAGTACCACTCTGTAGGTCCTTTCTTCCTTCAGCTGGTAAGTGTGATGTATAATTTTTCGTCTTTAAGTTATGTGGCTAGTTGCCTATGTGCTTCTGGAGTCTTTGTATTGATTTTAATTGTATTGTTTGCTAGAACTTCTGTATTCAGTTGTTGTATTTCTATGATTTTTGTTAGATTTTCAACCATCTTTGCGTAGTTAGTGACACGATATATGAATATGGGGAGGGGAAGTTAGGTATTTTCTTCTCCTCGCTTCTACTTTGGTAGTTGCCTTGTACTGCTAATACTTATATTGACTAGCGGACTGTATCTGTTTTGTTGCTCAATTGGGATTTCTTCTGCTTGTTGTGTAACAGGTTTTTTCACATGTTGAATTCGTGTCTGTTCTCTGTTGTGTCCTCTTCGAAATCGGCAATAATTATTGATTGTGCAGTTTCGATTAGTTGAGGGTTAGAAATTTGGTTATTATTTGATACGAATGGACGTGCGTTATTGCAGGCTGGAATAGGTATATAGTTTTGGTAATGAGCTAATGGTGACAAGTACTTGTAAAAATCAGTTATTCAAAAACAGTTATTGTCTAAGGGACCTCGATGGGGGAGTGCGAACAAGCGCTTCCAGTCGAGGTCACAGTGAATTGCCGCTCAATCGCCCCGGTTGAACTGACGACCATATTTCACTTACTTAAGTTTAGGGTGCATGTTGCATGAATGGCTGTAAAGGACGCCGGCACCCCCCCGAAGTATTGCGAAAGCGGTTCGGGGGGGGCGGCGGTAGTGTGAATGTAAAAAAAAACAGTTATCGTCTAAGCTTTTACAATATCGACTTACGTTAGTTGCTATTAGCTGAATACGAAACTGAAATCAATAAATAATATGTACTTCCTTCGCCGTATCTAAGTACTGGTGCGCAGTTCAATGCACACGTAACAAACAATACAACAAGGGCTTATCGGATTAGCCTGTCATCCGTAGTTGACGATGGTCAATACATTTGGATAATTTTCTGCAAGAGGTGTTGCCTAAATTTTTCTACATTTTTATTGCAATTTTCATAAGTAATTACTCAATTACAACGACCTTAAACAAGTTGAAGACACATTCTACCATCTGAATAACTTAGTCCACCATGCTAAAGAATCAGACTTTCAAAAATTCAATTATTTTGTCATTTATAGGCTAAGACGACTTTTTTATAAAAGAGTCTCACGTATGTTTATATTCAAAAATTTGGATATGTTATTTCTTTATACTAGACAAGAAAGTATTGTATAATCAATTTATGAAGTGATAATTTCTACCGTTTAACAGACATTTGGTGTTTAGGATGTCATTTTTGTGATCTAATATCTCTTGCTAAATACCAGCGTTAAGTGTTTACTTGGTGGTAAATATTTTTAATCACAAATACATTGTAAAAATTTAAAGATTGCGCAATGTTTAGAGGACGGGTAATCCCTGTAAACGGGAAATACCATACAGGAAATTATGCAAATCCAAATATTTAATTCGTAAACACTCCTCATATTCAAAATTGATCGTAGCGAAGATCGCCTTAAGTGAGTTGGATTGCACTTACAGTGAGTTCACATCACTTCTTGTATAACAAATATTGATGTCAACTTCCGATTTTTAAATAAATAGCTATGTGTTTTAGTCTATATTGTAATTGTACGTAAAGTTCTATGCTTCTTATTTATATAGACTATTCAAAAACTTAAAATCTCTATTAATCGGAGTAACTGGGTTTGAGTAGCAGATCATTAAATACAAGGTGTTTAAAAATTGTTCGAAAACTTCGGAAATGAGTTTTGTTAATAATTTAAAAATTAGTGTACAGTTCTTTCATGTCTCTATCACTACACACAACTTAATTTGTTTTCTTTTCGAAACTCGTTGTTAGGGGATACACAACTACCTTATAAAATGTAATACTAGCTAATAAGGGGCCAAAGTATTTTTTTATTTGGAGCATTTGTTAGATGTAGAAAATAGTTGGTTGTTCCACTACAGAGAACAATTTCTAGTGTTATATATATACCTTGTAAAACTTTACTACCATACTTTCAATAATCCTTAAATTCCTGACTGTTTTAGGGGACCAAAACTGCCGGTGTTTTGAATTGAAATTTTGTGGTTACAAAATATTTACTTTTACACTAAATTTTAGACAAAAATTTATTTTTTTAATTTAAAGAAAATATTTTCCAGAACGGTACGGTTTTTAAAATTTAATGCCTATTATAGTTGCAAGAACCATTATAAATCTAGAATATAGTACTTTATTGTCAAGTGATTACATAGAATTTCGAATAGTTTACAAATAAAATCGCGGATTGAACCGAAACCCAATTCAAATTAAAGCAGCTATTTTCAGAAAATATAAAAAAATATATGATCGGTTTTAAAACGTCTGTCTGCGCTGTTCGATATCCAGAACCTTTCGCCGTTGTTTTCTACTATAGCAGTGCTTTTCGTTCAGATCTCTACTGCTTAAAACTTTTCTTACTCCCCCTCCCCATGATCTTCGGGGTCTTCCTCTCTTCCATCTTTCCGATGGTACCCATCCATCGCAACTTTTGGCAATCTCATCCGCTTCACGTGGCCAAGCCAAACCAATTGCTTCCTTTTTATTTCATCTATAATAGTATACTCTAGATTCATCTATTCCCTTATACTTTCATTTGTTTATCTTTCTCGTTTAGAGATCCTAGCACAACCATTTCCACGGGGGTTATCTTTCTTTGGTCTGCATGCGTCATTTTCCAAGTCTCTGGACCGTATAACATTGTACTTCTAATCACGTCATTTTAAATTTCATATTTTCATCTCCCTAATATCTCTTCTTTCCACAATAAACCCTCAACCACTTTAACGTTTTCCTTGTCGAGTTTATTCTTCCCTTGATCACATTCTTGTCTCTTCCATCTTTGTCAATTTGCTTATATAGTTGTAGCTCTCGCAGTTTGCTATAGTGTCACTGTAATTTTAGATTGTTTGTTTCCTCTTCGATGCAGAGGTATAGCATTTTGTTAAGGTTCATTGAAAGACTCCATCTTTAGTATTCTTTAACGATCTTCCTTGCCATATTTTCCCGGTCCTCTTTTTCTTGTGCTATGAGCACCTGGTCGTCCGCGAATTGGTGTGTATACAGCACTTTGTCATTTGGTATTATCCCCATTCCTTTACAGTTTTTCTTCCAGATCTTTAAAGTCTGTTCGACATATATATTGAATAGGGTGCAGGATAAAGAACAACTGTGCCGTAGTCTCACAGTAACCATAAATCCCAACGATAAACGATTTCCAGTTTTAATGTTTATTACAGAATCATTATACAGTTCTTTCATTACTTTGATTGTTGTGCAATTTATGTTTGTTTCATGGAGAGCCTCCTACAATTTATTTGTAGGCACGTTATCATACGCCTTTGTTGAGTCTATGAAAAGCAAGTGTAAATCGCGTCCTACCATTGTTCTCTTTTCTATAATTTGTTTCAAACAGAATAAGTTGTCTAGACAGGATCGTCCTGCTCGAACCGATTCCTTTAAACATAAATAACTATAAACATAAAAAGTTGCAAAGTAAAAACATTAACGCGATGTATGTGCCTGTTTTCCAGAAACTAACTTTTCAAATCCAGACTGTGTATTCAATACACACACAATAATATGATTTTCAAGTTCGAGCCGATTTTTTACTTTTGTCTTGATGGCAATCATAGATGAGAAACTTAACTCGCACAAATATGATGTAACAAATGGCACCAAACAGTTTATAACTTTGTCCGCAAGCTTGGTGTATTCTTGCATTTATTTGGTTCAAAATTGGTCCAATCTACGCTCTGGGAAAAGAAGTCTAGTTTCCACATTCCATCACATAATATTTCAATAAATTTTTCTTTTATGTTTGTTGAAATTTCAGCTTGTTTAACGAAATTGCCTAAAAACGGATTCAGTACTCAATGAGCTGTTATTTTAAATTGTGCAAACTAACTTTCATATCTGCAAACACGTACTCAGAATTTATCATATTATCATCCTTAACTAAGTCTTCGATGAGTTCTTGAACGCACTGTCATGAATCAAACATCTTTTTTCCAGTTGAAGTTGATCATAAATCGAGTTTCTTTATAAATCCGTTAATTTTGTCCGTGGCTGTTATTATGTTAATATCGCGGCCTTGTAATACAATGTACTATTTAGAACGTTTAAGTGCTCGAAAACATCAGCAAGGAAAGCCAACCTAAGAAGTCGAAGGGAATTAGAAAATATGTTTTCCTATTCCGGTTTCTCGTCTTTTACAAGTACATCAAAAGTTCCGATTTTAACTGAAAAACTCTTTGTAAGACGTAAACCCTCGAAAGCCATATTACTTTCGTGTGATAAACAACGTTTGCGTATAAAGAACCCATGTCTTCACAAATTTCACACACTTTCACACTTCACAAACTATCTAATAGAATTAATCCATATGCGGAACAGATACTAGGGGAATACCAATCAGGATTTAAAAGTGGAAGGTCCACAACAGGCCACATATATACAATCTGAACAATTTTAGAAAAATGCTACGAGTACGATATCAATGTCCATCAAGGAGCCATAGAAGGGGCCATGATAGAATTTGGGATCCCCAAAAAATTAGTTAACCTTACCAAAATGACGATCACACGAACAAAAAGCAGGGTGAAATGCCAAGTACAAAACGGACTCCGACAAGGAGATCCACTTTTCACTACACTTTTCAACCGAATACTAGGGAAATATATAAGAAAGACAGATATAAACCCAGGAGGAAATATATATATAGTAGCACCTGCCAATATATGGCTTACGCAAATTATGTGGTGATCTTAGCAAGAAACGAACAGGCACTAAAAACAGCATATTTTTTTTTTTTTATTTTTTTTTATTATTAAAGACTTTACAATCTGTCATTGTTGACATTTAGTAAATGATATAGTATTTCACATGCATGTCATGGTGAAAAATGTCCATTAACAAATTCCTTGAATTAAAAACTAACTAGATTAGTTCGTAGATATTGTAACTTAACACACGATCACTCGAATCTATTTGGAAGTTTAGATGTCCTTATTCTCTTCAGTCTGGGCTCCTCTTCTTCTTCTTCCAGTAGACACTCAGTGAGTGTGTTTGGGTGGGCACTAAGTCGATCTCGGTACCGTAGACTCAGTGGCGTATATTAGGGGGGTTTTCCGGGTCCTCAAACCCGGTGCCTCGCGTGTTTGGTACCTTCGGCGCCTTTTTGAACAATCTTGTACAAAATTTGAAATTTAGAATAATAGAATAGAATACATACCACAAGAGGCCTTGAGCCATTTACTGTAAATACAATTTGTCTGTCTGTAAACGTAGTTAACGGCCACACAGATATAGAAATTTACCACCCTTAAACCTAAAGAAAATCACATGTGTTAACGATAAAGCTTAAAACTCAGCATCGGTGCGGCGGAATCGGATGTTTGGATCTCTCAATTCTATGAAAATTACACGAGAGCTAAGAGAGCTTATTTTGCATCTTCAGTTTAGTTAGTTTACTACTTGTGCTTGGCGAATGACGTGTTCTTTTTTTGGTTAATTGTGATTTTGTACATTTTTAATTGAATTCTTAATTACCTGTAAATCATGGAAATGGAAAGAAAAAGGAAATTAAAATTGTCTGATTTTCAGTACCGGGCGCGCAGTTGAATTAAATACATCGAGTGCAGGTATTCATTCGAAAACAGAAAATACCAATATTTTATCGCTAGCCCCGGATCCCGCTAAATTTGATCTTGATCACGAATTTGGTAGTCCTTCGGCAAAACTATCCGATTCTGAACCTGAACCATATACTTCTGGTACTGCTTTAGAAATAACTGCTCCTTCTCACAGTACTTTAGCGCCTCATTTACAAACGCGTGATGATTCATTCGCCGGAGAGTATTTATCCGATCCAGTTTTATATGAAAATGTAGTTATTACTCAAAAATTAGTGCGCTCGCTAATTACTATAGGACCATGTCTGCCGGGTGTCAATGAAAAATTCTATTTTCCAAAAGAAATATTATTACATGAAACATGTAAGGGTAAGCGGTTTTTAAAAGACTGGTATTGTTCCAGAACTGCATGGCTTATCTACTCGCCAAGAGCTAACAAAATGTTTTGTTTTTCTTGTGTATTATTCCTGCTCATGGAGTGATCCCAATCGAGGAGTAGAAAATTTTAGGGAAGGGTTGGAAAAAAATAAAGTTCACGAATCCTCTTCTAGCCATAAAGAATCCTTTAATACACTGTTTATTACTGCTTATCGAATTAATAAGGTTAAAACTGTAGCTAATGAGCAGTTAAGTGCAACGAAAGAAGAACGAGAACGAAACAGAAAAGTAGTATCTATTATATTAGATTGTATTTTATTTCTGGCCCGGCTAGTTTTACCACTGCGAGGCCATCTGGAAAACTTTAATTCTGATAATGGTGGCAATAGAGAAAATTTTTTAGTTTATCACATTTTTAAGTAAATCTGAGGCAACTTTAGCTACACATTTACATACTCAAGTTGGAACGAAAACTGTATTTGAGTCCTGGAATACAAAATGAATTCATCCATGCCCTTAGCATTTTTTGTACAAAAGCTATTGTAAGTAAAATTCAAGAATCGACGTTTTTTTCCATAATTGTGGATTCTACAATTGACATTTCTAGAATTGATCAATTTTCGTTATCTATTAGGTATGTTGGAAACGATGGTTACGCGCGAGAAAGATTTTTATTATTTGATGCTTTGCCAGGCTCAAGTGCAAAGGACTTTTTCAATACTTTAACGGTAAAATTAAAAAAGTTGAATTTAAATATAAAGTTTTGCCGTGGACAAGCGTACGATGGAGCAGCTACCATGTCTGGTCATGTATCTGGTTTACAACAACGCGTCAAAGAAAAACAGCCAAATGCCGTTTATATTCATTGTTTAGCGCATAATTTAAATTTAGTTCTTATCGACGCTATTTCGTCGTGCCTAAAAGTAAAATGTTTTTTTGGCAATTTGGAAACAATAGACACGTTTTTAACAAGTAGTTTACCTCGTTTAGATAGAACAGAGAGAAGAGGTTGCAAATGTAAAATCAAAATTAACTTTAAAACGTCTGTCGGATACTCGCTGGTATAGTCATAAACATGCTTTAATTGCAATTATTCAAAGTTTATCAGCAATTCTGTCTACATTAAATTTAATAAGTGAAGGAACTATTTCAAACACGGCAGCAAAAACCATGTCAGAAAGCATGGGTTTATTGAATCAGACCAGCAATTTTGAATTTCTGATATTATTAATATTTTGGGAAGATATTTTGACAAAAATTGATGTTTGTTCCAAATATTTACAAAAAGTTGATTTAGATTTAACAACAGCGTCTGCAATGGTCAAAAGTGTTCAAAATGAATTAGCAAATTTACGATGCGATGAAGAATTTTTGATTATTGAAAATAAAGCTAAATTGCTAGCCGAACAATGCGACATTTCAACAGTTTATGAGAAACCTCGAGTAAGAAGACAGAAGAAACGAAAGGGCAAGAGATGAGCACATTGAAGACTCAAGACAATGTTTTAATATAGAAGTGTATCACGTAGTGCTGGCATATACCCACGAGACATGGGTAAAGTCCGAACCTAACCTAACCTAACCTAATGTAACCTAACGTAACCTAACGTAACCTAACCTAACCTAACCTTACTTAACCAAGCGACAGCGGGTAGGAAGCGGTTTACCCGGGTAATTCGGACTTTACCCATGTCTCGTGGGTAGAACGCAGTTTACCCGGGTAATCCTAGATTTAGCCGTTAATCTAACTTTACCCGTAGCATATACATACAATAAATAGGGTCGAGATGATCTATGACAAATTATGTACCGTAGCTATACGTTAGGAAAATTCCAATAAAAATATGTAAGTATCCATATAACATGGCGCCTTTTTTTTTCTACATACCTGCCTCAAATTAGTATCAATATACGCCACTGACTACTAGTTGAATGTATTACACTTCATTAAACAATTTGCTTTGTCTACTAAATCAATGGTTTGTTGCCAATTTAGACGAACTGTTCGAAACTATCGTTACGTTAATACAATTACCGTCGAAGTTATCAAAAAGAGTGGCTGAGTAGGTGTAACTTCAGAGGACTGTAACTCCGTACCTAAGCGTTTTAACTCAGGTCCATAGGAACTTTTAATTTAACCAGGCTGTATGAAATCGCCTTTCCCATTTGATAGAATTTTTAAACACCGTGTACACCACCATAATCAGAAACAGCAATTCAAATATCTATAATCATATCAGGCATTGCACAGAGAAATATGATTTTACTACATCTGTCGTATATTAGAGATAGAAAAATACTAATGATACAGTTTAAATATTACGTAAAATTCTGCATAGAATTTATTTTTGAAATACTTTAATAGACCAGCAAATGGTGTTTATAATTAGAATCGCTTGTAATAAGTCATGGGTGCATCAACGTATTCACTCCTTTAACTGATAGAGTATACAGTGCGCGTCAAAAGTAAGGAATAAGTACATCAAATAAAACCGAAACAAATAATTTTTTGTAAAAATCCGATTTTCTTTCTTAGAAATGCATATTTGTATGTCAAAATGTCAAAACATTTAAAATGTATTTACCTATATTGGAAATAAGATCATTATGAACAAATTAACATATGGATTTGTACATTACAATGGGGAGGAACTCCATCAAACCTAACGCTTGGATGCGGCACATCAGGATCTTCATTGTTTGAAAAAGAATTTCTAGAGCTGGAACTAACTTAAAACGCAAATGTAAATCTAAACGAATGTGGTACGTTATTTTTATTAACAATAAATTACTAATTTGTTGAACTGTGTGCGTATTTCTTAAAAAAAAAATATGTAGGGCACCAATTATTTTATATCACCATTGAACTAGTAAGGAGATCTATCAAAATATGAAGGAAAAAATGGGGTTGCTATTTAAACAAAATAATGATGCCGTCATTATTTAAGATAAAGAAAAAGAAAATCGACCTATTTCGGGATCTTCACATAAATTATTTGTTTCAGTTTTATTTGATATGTTCGTTAGTTTTGATGCGCACTATGTATTAAAATCGCAAGTTGGCAACCCCCGCAATCGAAAGTTAGTGGGTTTGCCTAACTAGGACCTTCAATTTATACTCCACTAGTTAAGAGAGAACATGTGTACTTTTCTAAACAATCCACAATCGACCGACGCTTCTTTGGTGGAACAAATAACGATTGATACACGCTACCCGGGATCTTCGCGAAAATTGGAATCTTTCGCAGATTTTCACAATTTCACGTATGTAGACGGAAGAAAATACTTTTTAACACGTAGATAAACCTTGAATTTTTTTATTTATGTTTATATAAACAAACTTTTAACACAAATTACAATATTTGCGGAGTTGCAAAATGAGCGTGCTCTCGATTCGGAGAATTTCTTACAACTAACTTTGTTTTACAAACAAAACTTGTCATACTTGTCGACGATTGCGGTGGCAGCAAGTCAACACCATTACATTTTTTTGTGAACCCCGATGGATTCGACCAATCAAAATGGAGATTTACATTGACTAAATTAATTACAAAATTCTATAAAATACAATAACTGTCTTATTACTAAACTTATACAAAAAAAAGAAAACACAAAAATTTCCAAAATATTGATACCTTAAACGGCACATTTCTAATAAAGCATACGCAAGTTGACAATTAAATTTACATTAAATTATAAATAAATTATCAAAAACAGTTTCAATGTTAATCAAAATAAACACAAAGCTTCCTTACACATATAAGAACATTGTTACAAACATCTTTTACTCTACAAAAAAGCCTTAAATTCACAAATTTACATTACTGTATCAAGCTGTCAAAATCATTACATTTTTACTTATATTTGTTAATTTACAGCTCAAGAATGCACAGATAAGTTTGAAGATTGTCCACTATGCTTTCTTTAAGATGAATATCAATTAAACAATCAGTTTTGCTACCAGGTCCAAGTTATACAGCTTTAACGAACCAACTTTGAAGATCGGAAACATTCATTTACCTCGTATTCAATTTATATGTGATTAAACAACTTATTTTTTTTATATGGTAGCTTAATATAGCTTTATTAGATTTAGCAATAGGTTAAGATATCTCAATTGGAGCATGTTGTAACAAAACAATATATATATATATATATATAT